>JACXGM010012845.1:0-23607 GCA_016801145.1 Umbra pygmaea
AAAAACTGACAAATTGGGCGAGCAAAATTATTTAGCCCCTTTACTTTCAGTGCAGCAAACTCTCTCCAGAAGTTCAGTGAGGATCTCTGAATGATCCAATGTTGACCTAAATGACTAATGATGATAAATAGAATCCACCTGTGTGTAATCAAGTCTCCGTATAAATGCACCTGCTCTGTGATAGTCTCAGAGGTCCGTTAAAAGCACAGAGAGCATCATGAAGAACAAGGAACACACCAGACAGGTCTGAGAAACTGTTGTGGGGAAGTTTAAAGCCGGATTTGGATACAGAAAAATTTCCCAAGCTTTAAAACTTCCCAAGGAGCACTGTGCAAGCGATAATATTGAAATGGAAGGAGTATCAGACCACTGCAAATCTACCAAGACCCAGCCGTCCCTCTAAACTTTCAGTTCATACAAGGAGAAGACTGATCAGAGATGCAGCCAAGAGGCCCATGATAACTCTGGATGAACTGCAGAGATCTACAGCTGAGGTGGGCGAGTCTGTCCATAGGACAACAATCAGTCATATACTGCACAAATCTGGCCTTTATGGAAGAGTGGCAAGAAGAAAGCCATTTCTAAAAGATATCCATAAAAAGTGTCGTTTAAAGTTTGCCACTAGCCACCTGGGAGACACACCAAATGAAGAAGGTGCTCTGGTCAGATGAAACCAAAATCGAACTTTTTGGCGTAAAAGCAACACAGCTCATCACCCTGAACACACCATCTCCACTGTCAAACATGGTAGTGTCAGCATCATGGTTTGGGCCTGCTTTTCTTCAGCAGGGACAGGGTAGATGGCTAAAATTGATAGGAAGATGGATGGAGCCAAATATAGGACCATTCTAGAAGAACCTGATGGAGTCTACAAAAGACCTGAGACTGGGACGGAGATTTGTCTTCCAACAAGAAAATGATTCAAAACATAAAGCAAAATCTACAATGGAATGGTTCACAAATAAACATATCCAGGTTTTAGAATGGCCAAGTCAAAGTCCAGACCTGAATCCAATCGAGAATCTGTGGAAAGAACTGAAAACTGCTTTTCACAATAGCTCTCCATCCAACCTCACTGAGCTCGAGCTGTTTTGCAAGGAGGAATGGGCAAAAACATTCTAGCTTGGTATAGTGCCGAATGTCTGTACTGTCCTCCAAAAAGCACATCTCTAGCTTGGTATTGTGCTGTTTTTTTTGTTAAAAGGCTTTCGTTCCACTTCATGATTGTCTCCCACTTGTTGTTGTTTCTTCACAAAAAATTACAGTTTCATATCTTTATGTTTGAAGCCTGAAATGTGGCCAAAGGTCGGAAAGTTCAAGGGGGCCGAATACTTTCGCAAGGCACTGTATGTATATACACAAAATATACTAAACATTTTTTTTCAATATACGGAAAATTTGGGCCAACAGAACAGGAAGTTATATACTGGAAGTTACATACTGTAGTGCAGCTTTTTACTTGTAGTAAAAACATATAAAACTAATACTTTAATTACTTTTTAAATAGTAATATGTGTCCTTCTTTAAATTCAATTTTAGTGTACTTATAGGCATTCATCCTCTAAAAAGGTCTGCATTCATGACTTACAAAAAAGCCATAATGTCTGCATTCATGACTTACAAAAAAGCCATCATCACATTTTGAATGAACTATTTCCATTCGATAACAATGCATACAGTATAGTCACCCCGGGACTGACTAAAACTCTTCCCCCTGTTTACTAGTTAGGCTTCCATTGTCTGACACTAATAGCCAACCAGCCACCAACTAACATTTGTTTTTGTGGAAACAGTAGACAATAAGTAATAATACAAACATACAGGCAACATGCAACAGAATTTAGCTGAATAAATATTTTAGAAGGTTTTTAGAGATTTATATCATTTATTAGGTTAGCTACAGGTATTTGTCATTAATCACTTACATTAGGTGGTTCAAAACAAATTTGTTTGAGAACATAGTCTATATGCTAACTTCCAGTTGCCTTGATGGACTTCACCTGTGCTGAAACGACACAAATTTTTACAAATTTCTAAGTATGTGCCGTCTGGCAATAGAAAGTTCAACCACTGAAGACATAAGTATACCCATGTTCAGCAAACATCTGAAAACAATCTCTTCAATTAATACGTACATTTGTTGAATTTCACTACCTTTGCTGTCTTAAAAATGTAACATGTTTATTTGTATGATCCTTTTCTAGCACTGTTTTTGCTGATTAATTGTTTCATATTGAATGCGCTTACTACTAAGTTGTCCTAGTTTCTCCTAAATGTATGCATTTACTGTAAGTCGCTGTGGATAAGAGCATCTGCTAAATTTCTAAAATACAAATGTAAATGTGACATTAGTCATTAGGGCAGTTTGTCTGATTCCAAATCAGATAGTGACAGAACGCTAATGTCATCCTCCAGGAAGTATCTAAATGAAGATCAGCAAAGTTGTTGAGAGCTTTTTCAAGTCTTCTGCACTCCTACTTGGCAATTTATTAAATGAACAGCTGTTCGCTTTGCAAATCACAGTCATGTGACAGCAGCCAATCAAGGTTGAGGGTGGGCACATTTCTGGGTGGGCACATCTGTATTTCTAGGGTCTTTCTAGTGTTATACAAGGCGTGTTATAACTTAATTATATCGACAGAACATGCACTGTTTTAATTTTTATTTAAAATTAAAGTTTACTTGTTCAAGATGCCATTACATGAAAAAAGTGAATTTCCACCAAAAGTAATGGACTCTCATTTTTTCATTTTAGGATCTGCGTTGAGTCACATTTGTGAAGAAAGCATGGCTGAAATGCTTTGGCATGATCCCCAATATCCTTACTAAGTTCTACTGTAGTGGATTAATCTCTCGTGTCTGGACCAACATGCTCCTATTAATGAAGGTTCTAGCTCTCGGTGTTATCTGTGCTGTTCGTCTCTGCCTACCCCTACTACATGCTTGTCTTGTACAAGTACGCTGAACCCGCTCACCAACAGACAATGATTCCTCTGTTAAAACAATAAGCTCTTTTTAACATAGTTTTATCCTATATTCTTGTCACATGTCTTAGACATAATCTCACATATGAAGCCTACTGCTTGCCCCAGGAGATTATCCCCTCATGTCTTTTTAACCATACTTTGGACACTTGGGGCCAGTATAATGTCTATAATAAATAACTGCCTAAAAATGGCAGTGTTCTGCCTTGTTTTAAGCACATAGTGGTCCAGGTGCTAGTTAAAAAGCCCAAACTTGATCCAAATGTTCTTGGAAATTTCCGTCCCATTTCAAAACCGCCTTTTTTATAAAACATTCTGAATAAGTAATTTTATTTTCTTGATATATGCTTCCTTTGGGCTATATTTAAAAAAAAACTACTTTTCATACTGTTGTTATGCAGATGATACACAATTGTACCTTCCACTTAAACTAGCAATTGAAAAATCCATGAGTTCTCTTTCTGATTGTCTTAGTGACATTAAATGCTGGTTAGCAAAAACCTTCCTCAAGCTAAATTTAACAAAGACAGATGTTATTGTTATTGGTCCCCCAGACTCTATTAAATATATAAATAATCTTGTGACCCTATCTTCCAATGTACATCCTTTTGCAAGGAATATGGTGGTTATTTTCAGCTATAACAAAACTGCAGCCCGTCATATGCTTTAAGGACTTGGAAACTGTTATACATGCCTTTGTTTTCTTTGCATCTTGATTACTGTAATTCATTATATATAGGAATTCTTCAGTCTTCCATTAGATGCCTTCAGCTTGCTAGGTTGCAGCTGCTAGATTGCTAACCAGCACTGAAAACAGAGTTAGTATTACCCCTGTACTGGCCTGTCTTCACTAGTTACCTGTTAAATATAGGACTGATTATTAGGTCCTTTTGTATGCCTTTTTTTATGTATTGCATAGGTTGGCACCTTCCTATATTTCTGACCTCCTCAACCAACATTCCTCTCCAAGGCCCCTTAGATCCTCAAATCAATTGCTTTTGTCTTCCCCATGGTTCCGCTTACAAACAAAAGATCATGCTTTTTCTATTGCTGTCTCAAAGCTGTGAAATAAACTGCCTTTCTATATTAAATTAATTTCAAGTGTTGATGTTTTTAAATCCCATCTTTTTTCTATAGCTCACGGCTGACTAGAAACTGTCTCAATTGTCGATCATGTTTGTGTTTATGTTGAAATACATGTTTTATGTCTGTAATGCTGGGTAGAATCTGCCTTAAATGTCTTTTTTGTCTGCTCAATGTACCACACCTTTGGTCGGCACCTGCTGTTTTTAAATGAGCGTTCGTAAATAAATTTTAGGCTTGTCATGGATTTATTATAAAAAGACACAAATAAACTGTGTCTGCCAGGGACACCAATATCATATGTTATCTTTCATTATGTACTCAATAAAATATAGAAATATTTTATGGAAGCATTTATTTCTGACAGGAAGATACCTCTGTATCAGATCAGGTACACACTTGCCCTATCATGCCCACGTTCAAGATTTGATTGACAGTTTAATGAATGTAACTGTTTAAGCCTGCATTTAATTTTTTTCTGTGAAACGGGTTTCAAACATACAGACAATGTGGCTAGCATATTTGGCCACTGATTTGAGACAAATGCATGGACTGACTGGTTTGCAGTTGGGCAAAATCAAGCCGGAGTTTTTTTAATGTATTATGTAACATCTTAGAAATCTATCATTTCAAAGAACCAAGTCTGTTTCATTCCCCTTGGTTTATTGTAAACTCTTAAAAATCTAAATTGTTTTTATTAATCAAATATTATATTTAACTATACATATTTTACTACATTTTATTGTATCTTTTACATTTATTCTGTTTTAGTTTTTGGTTGGTATTTTTATATGGTTGATACAAGGGCACAACTGTAAAATCTTGTTTTCCCTGAATAAATAAATGTTAATAATAATACAAAATTTAAATCCACAACAGTTACATTCCTCACTAATGAACCCATTACAGTGTTGTTTTAGTTTTGATCTTATTTTCTTTCACCTTACTATTGCATTGTTGTTTTGAAATTACTTTTAAGAAGTAAAAGGTAAATTGTGTTACATGATCAACCAATATACACAGATCAAAAGTATAATTGTTCTACAAAGCTATTGTATCATTTCATAATATTTATTTGTAAATTAGATTCATTAGCATAATACTAAATTACATGAAAAGCAGGATGATCATTTTTGTTCAGTATAAAAGTCAAACAAGTCTGAGGCACATGATAGGCAGTGTAAATGTGCAGGAGAGAAGAAGACACGCAAAGGCACAGAAGGAAAATAAAATTCAGGAAAATACACTTAAAAAATAACACAGCCACAATGGGCAGGAAAATGTATAGTATATTCTTACAACACTGACAATAACACGCACATACATGAAACAATAACTGACAGGGAATGACACAAACACAGGGGTTTTAATACTAAGTTGATAAGGGTTAAACAGAATTATCTGTGGACTGATTGGGACATACACCGGCGATCTATAGGCTGAACTAAAACATGTGATAAAGTCATATGACACAAAGAGCGTGAAAAACTAAACACTGACAATAACAACACACATGGGAGAAATTGTTTCATAATGTCAGCTCCCCTGAGGGGGTCGACCATTACAGGCATTCATTTTATTAAAAATGACATTTTATTGCTAAGTTATGTATGATTTTGGACATGGCGCTAATTGTTTAGTAAATTCAAATTCTACCAAGGCTAATTACGTTTTACCTCATTCCATGATGGGTGATTAGCAACTGAGGACCACGATTAGTGCTGGCTTGGTACCAATGCTAAACAGCATATGATATTGGCAGTTCTGGCAGTGCCGGCCCATCCTATAGGCGAACTAGGCAGTTGTCTAGGGCCCCGCAGTAGCAAAATGCCTCCAAAATATGTAAAATAATAGTACATAACAGTTTTAAAGGAGGGAGGATTGTAATGGGAGCACTAGGGTGTCAGGTGTGACTGTGCGGCAATGGCAAATGATTTACATTAGGGATGCTCATAATGACCGTTTATCTATTAACTGAAAGTAAATTTGACCGATTAATACTATCCGTTAAACTGTTTAGAAGTTTTTTATTTTTTTACGTATATATAGCCTATATTTGTTAAATCACGTGGCGCGTTGATACGCGTAACCACAGCCTGGCGCTTCGTTTTGAAAGGTGGTGAGATATAGGTAATGAGAAGCGAAATATACCGGCTGCCTGTTTTGCTTCTGCAACATGTTCTTCATTTAAAATGACAACCCTTGGACATTTATGATGCCTCTGATATAAACTTTCGCTTTCATTTTTTCATGTACAGAAACATATAACGCTATCGTATTGGGAAGCATATACTATTTTACCAGCTGTAATTCATCATGCTCCTGATGCATTATAGCCAACAAAATAATGTTACCTTAAAAACAACACACACAGTGACTGACAACACACACTTTATTTTCAGAGAGGACCGTAATGGTCATTTCAATGGAATGGGTGCGCTCGGCAGATATTGTATAATTAGTAATATAACACATAGCAAGCGCTTTCAACATTTTGTTTTGTGTTAATGAAATATAGCCCTTATTTGCAGTAGGCCTCCTGTAAGCAACAACCTTGTTCCAGATTGTCACCGACTGTTTTCATTCTATAATTTGACAACTCGGTAAACACTGCATCAAGGCTACTTTCTTTTGATTGACAACAGAAAGTGAAAACGTCTGCGACAAATTTTCTGCAACAATATTTTGGTTGGTGTGGACTTTACGGCAGTGTAGCTAAGTTTAACCTTAAGTCTCTGTGGTGAAACCAAACATTGACACAGCTTTAGTATGAAACTAACTAGTTTCAACATATCTTTTAGTGTGGACTTTGCACCAGAGTGAATTTATACACAAAGCTGGTGCACGCGGCAGCTGTTGTTGATCTGTTCTGTATGCTGTTTAGACATTAAAACAAATCCGTTAAAAAAATTGTTTGTATATTTAACAGGTTACAGACACTCGTCAATTAACTATTTTATTTAAAGCCAGTTGAATCTTATAATGTTATCAGTTAACGGTTAATAATCGGATAACGAGTTGCGATTGTTGGTCGGGAAAATTACCCAAAATGAGCATCCCTAGTTTACATGGCTCCCAGTGAATGTTAAAATAGTTTTTATTTGGTAGATGGTTTTATTTGGAAGTTGGTGTTTAGAATTGAATCAAGGAGAATGTCCGCCATGTTTTTTTTTATTTTGGCCTCCGATTTGGCATAGTGATACTGGAGTGATTAGGCAACATTCACAGTGTGGATTTCAAGGAATTGACATAGACTTGAAATGCAATTTTAGCCAATCAAATTGCAGATATCTCCTAACCATTTTTATAATATCAATTAAGGGAGGGATCAGTATTGTACATGATGAGAAATAGGAAAATTGGTCAGGATCATGCTTTTTTACCTGCAGAGGATATCATTTTTCTTCATTTTATCTAAGGGTTGTGTCATTAAATGATATCAGTTTCTCAGACTTTTAAAATGTACTTGCTGAAAATGAGTGGGAGAAATTCTCTAATACATTTTTTACATTGCTCAAAAAAATAAAGGAAACACTTCAACTACACAATGTAACTCCAAGTCAATCATGTTTCTGTGAAATCACACTGTCCAATCAGGAAGCATCACTAATTGACAATCAATTTCACATGCTGTTGTGCAAATGGAACAGACAACAGGTGGACATTTTATGCAATTAGAAAGACATCCCCAATAAAGGAGTGACCACAGACCACTTCTCAGTTCTTATTCTTCCTGGCTAATGTTTTGATCATTTTTGAAAGCGGGCGGTGCTTTCACTCTAGTGGTAGCATTAGACGGATTCTACAACCCACACAAGTGGTTCAGGTAGTGCAACTCATCCAGAATGGCACATCAATGCGAGCTGTGGCAAGAGGGTTTGCTGTGTCTGTCAGCGTAGTGTCCAGAGAATGGAGGCGCTACGAGGAGACAGGCCAGTACATCAGGAGACGTGGAGAAGGACGTAGGAGGGCAACAACCCAGCAGCAGGACCGCTATCTCCGCCTTTGTGCAAGGAGGAGCAAGAGGAGCAATGCTAGAGCCCTGCAAAATGACCTCCAGCAGGCCACAAATGTGCATGTGTCCACTCAAACGGTCAGAAACAGACTCCATGAGGGTGGTATGAGGGCCCAACGTCCACAGGTGGGGGTTGTGCTTACAGCCCCACACTGTGCAGGATGTTTGGCATGTGCCGGAGAACAACAAGATTGGCAAATTTGCCACTCACTCCCTGTGCTCTTCACAGATGAAAGAAGGTTCACACTGAGCACATGTGACAGACGTGACAGAGTCTGGAGACGCCATGGAGAACGTTCTGCTGCCTGCAACATCCTCCAGCATGACCGGTTTGGAGGTGGGTCAGTAAGGGTGTGGGGTGGCATTTCTTTGGGGGGCCACACAGCCCTCCATGTGCTCGCCTGACTGCCATTAGGTACCGAGATGAGATCCTCAGACCCCTTGTGAGACCATATACTGGTGCAGTTGGCCCTGGGTTCCTTGTAATGCAAGACAGTGCTAGACCTCATGTGGCTGGAGTGTGTCAGCAGTTCCTGCAAGAGGAAGTCATTGATGCTATGGACTGGCCCGCCCATTCCCCAGACCTAAATCCGATTGAGCACATCTAGGACATCATGTCTCGCTCCATCCACCAATGCCACGTTGCACCACAGACTGTCCAGGAGTTGGCAGATGCTTTAGTCCAGGTCTGGTAGGACATCCCTCAGGAGACCATCTGCCACCTCATCAGGAGCATGCCAGGCGTTGTAGGGAGTTCATACGGGCAAATGGAGGCCACACACACTACAGCCTCTCAGTTCAGGACAAGAGTTTTTTTCTCCCCTTCCAATTTGTCATGTCCATTTCTCCTTAAGCCTGGTCAACCCCTGTCAGTACATGTGTGCCATTTACACGTATAAATACAAACATGATGAATTCACAGTTGCTTCAGACCAACGACTTTCTTGTCTACCCCAGGCAGTGCTGTACCTACAAATGTACTGCCCTTGGCAGAGCCCACAGGCAAAGTCATATTGCCACGACCAGGATTCGAACACTGGCCACAGTAGACACCAGTAAAAACATATGTACATGTACATATTGTTAATAAAACATTGCTTGCATCACCCTATACCAGTGTGTTCCCTGTTGCTTTCCTAATCAAACACACTGTCACGTCCAGCCCAGAGTGGGCTGGCTTGGAGATATGAACTGAGAAATGGACTCTTGATTGAATATGTATGTTTATGATATTTGTGGGGATATTGGTTGTATGTATATGTTGGATTTATGTTGTATTGCTGTTGGGATATTATTATGGGGTATTGTGAAGTGTGATGCCACCCCCTGTTCTACTGGTGTGATATTCGTGGGTTGGTTAATAGATCGGCTGGTCCTAATTAGTGATTGCTTCCAACCAGACTCCATTAAGGGCCCAGTGGGGCAGGGAATGGCGCGACTCATAAATTCTCTGGTGATGTGGTTTAAGATATCATTTGGTAATTTCCGTTCTTGCTCTTTGTCATGGACCCTCTAACTACGTTGTGCCCTCACCACATATAGCGAATTGTAAGAAGATATTAAATACAGTGCCTTCCGAAAGTATTCGGCCCCCTTGAACATTTCAACCTTTTGCCAGATTTCAGGCTTCAAACATAAATATATAAAACTGTAATTTTTTGTGAAGAACCAACAACAAGTGGGACACAATCATGAAGTGGAACAAAATTTATTGAATATTTTAAACTTTTTTAACAAATAAAAAACTGACAAATTGAGCGAGCAAAATTATTCGTCCCCCTTAAAGGTTCAGTGTGTAATTTCTTGTGACATCTAGTGCTATGGTTTGTGAATTGCAAGCAGCCAGTCACTCACTTCCTACCCTTCCGTTTGCAAACACAAAAGCTTAGCTATGGTGGCCGACGTAGGATAAAATATGTCGTCATCTGAGACAGCAGAGTAGATAGTCAAGCAATGAGGTTTCTTTATATAGAGATATTAGTGTTTTATTCATTGACTTTACCTAGCTTGTTTCCATGTTAGTTAGTAAAAGATAAGAAAAAAGTTGTTTTGAATACATGTTTCCTTCATAAGAGCCTTCTATCTGGGAAAAGCCACACTAATGGTTACCAGTGATTTTTGCCTGTGTCACTCCCGTCTGGCTTCAGAAATAACAATCCAACTAACATTACATATTTTTTTAAACAGGGTACTAAAAGTTTAGTGGCTAATATGAGCTTTTATTTTGTAGGCTAATGTTACAGTTTTGCAGTAAATAGTACTAATCGGCTGTTTGTCTCATGAATGTAACCAGCACATTTCTCCCTACATAGCAAAGCAATTACACAAGATAGAGGAGAACCACATGAAACAATCCAACTACATATTTTTTCTAACACGGTAGTAAAGGTTTAGATGGGTAATATTTTGTAATGATGTAGGGTGTAGGCTAACGTTACTTTTTTGCGGTCAATAGTACTAATCAGCTGATTGTCTCACGAACCTAACCAGCCCATTTATACCCACACAGCAAAGCCATTACTGTACACAGCGAGGGAGAAGAACCACATGAAACAATCCACCTACATATTTTTTCTAACACCGAAGTAGCTGGCTAATATGAGCCTACAGCAAACGTTACTGTTTTGCGGTCAATAGTACTAATCAGCTGATTGTCTCACGAACGTAACCAGCCCATTTATACTCACACAGCAAAGCCATTACTCTTCACAATGATAGAGGAAAACCACATGATACAATCCAACTACATATTTTTTCTAACATGGTAAAGGTTTAGATGGGTAATATTTTGTAATGATGTAGGGTGTAGGCTAACGTTACTTTTTTGCGGTCAATAGTACTAATCAGCTGATTGTCTCACGAACCTAACCAGCCCATTTATACCCACATGGGGGCGCAGATGGCTAAATATTTTTTCTAACACCGTAGTAGAGGTTTAGCTGGCTAATATGAGCTGTTATGCTGTAGGCTATTGTTTTGCGGTCAATAGTACTAATCAGCTGATTGACTCACGGACGTGTAACCATCTTGTTTCTCCCACATAGCAAAGCCATAAGATAGCGAGGGAGAAGAACTAAGTTACATGCAACAATCCAACTATATATTTTACACTACTGAAAAGGGAAAAGTCACGGTGACTATGGCTAGCTTCTACAAGGCTAACATTGTCAAACAACAGTTTTCAATTGCATTGCTAAAGTTGGAATACCTTACCTGTCCAGCAGAAAACAGGCAACTTCTGCATGGCTTTGCATTTTTGTTCCCTCAATAGAGCTTTCCAATTGTCCAAAATTCCACTTCTAATAAAGGAGAGCTTCTACTATTACCTAATAGTTAGAAACGTACAACTTCTGCTGCTGCTTCTTTTTCGGCAGCTTCTCTTTCAAGGTAGCGCTGTTTTTTCGCTGAGGGCTACAGTAGAAACATGACGACAAAATACAGCGACCTCCATATAAGGGGGTGCCCGCGGTAATGTAGATATAAATGTCTCATTCTAAGGTAATAAAAACATAATGGTTCATTATGTAAGGTCTTTACACACCACTGAAAACATAGTTATGGATCTTATATTGCATTTCTGTCAATAGATTCTCAGAACTATTACACATGGAACCTTTAAGTT
Organism: Umbra pygmaea; assembly: GCA_016801145.1. Lineage (NCBI taxonomy): Eukaryota > Metazoa > Chordata > Actinopteri > Esociformes > Umbridae > Umbra > Umbra pygmaea. The sequence continues at coordinate 11,705 of JACXGM010012845.1, forward strand.
AATACTTTGTAGCGCCACCTTTTACTGCAATTACAGCTGTAAGTTGCTTGGGGTATGTCTCTATCAGTTTTGCACATCGAGAGACTGAAGTTTTTGCCCATTTCTTCTTGCAAAACAGCTCAAGCTCAGTGAGGATGGATGGAGAGAGTTTGTGAACAGCAGTTTTCAGTTCTTTCCACAGATTCTCGATTGGATTTAGGTCTGGACTTTGACTTGGCCATTCTTACACCTGGATATGTTTATTTGTAAACCATTCCATTGTAGATTTTGCTTTATGTTTTTGATCATTGTTTGTTGGAAGACAAATCTCCGTCCCAGTCTCAGGTCTTTTGTAGACTCCATCAGGTGTTCTTCCAGAATGGTCTGTATTTGGCTCCATCCATCTTCTTATCATTTTTAACCATCTTCCCTGTCCCTGCTGAAGAGAAGCAGGCCCAAACCATGATGCTGCCACCACCATGTGTGACAGTGGGGATGGTGTGTTCAGGGTGATGAGCTGTGTTGCTTTTACTCCAAACTTAACGTTTTGCATTGTTTGCCAAAAAGTTCGATTTTGGTTTCATCTGACCAGAGCACCTTCTTCCACATGTTTGGTGTGTCTACCAGGTGGCTTGTGGCAAACTTCAAACAACACTTTTTATGGATATCTTTCAGAAATGGCTTTCCTCTTGCCACTCTTCCATAAAGGCCAGATTTGTGCAGCATACGACTGATTGTCCTATGGACAGACTCGCCCACCTCAGCTGTAGATCTCTGCAATTCATTCAGAGTGATCATGGGCCTCTTGGCTGCATCTCTGATCAGTCTTCTCCTTGTATGAGCTGAAAGTTTAGAGGGACGGCCGGTTCTTGGTAGATTTGTAGTGGTCCGATACACCTTCCATTTCAATATTATCGCTTGCACATTGCTCCTTGGGATGTTTAAAGCTTGGGAAATCTTTCTGTATCCAAATCTGGCTTTAAACTTCTCCACAACAGTATCTCAGACCTGCCTGGTGTGTTCCTTGTTCTTCATGATGCTCTCTGTGCTTTCAACAGACCTCTGAGACTATCACAGAGCAGGTGCATTTATATGGAGACTTGATTATACACAGGTGGATTCTATTTATCATCATTAGTTATTTAGGTCAACATTGGATCATATAGAGATCCTCACTTAACTTCTGGAATGAGTTTGCTGCACTGAAAGTAAAGGGGACGAATAATTTTGCTCGCCCAATTTGTCAGTTTTTTATTTGTTAAAAAAGTTTGAAATATCCAATAAATTTCGTTCCACTTCATGATTGTGTCCCACTTGTTGTTGCTTCTTCACAAAAATTACAGTTTTATATCTTTATGTTTGAAGCCTGAAATGTTCAAGGGGGCCGAATACTTTCGCAAGGCATTGTATATTTTGGCGTATTTCCGGGTAGACTGCTAGTCGCTTTTTGGGCTGCGAGTTAGAGCCCAAGTATAGCTATTCACCTGAAGTTGTGCTTTCTCTATATGTGATTATTGTCCTATATGAGTGCAAGCCGGGATGCTACGTAATTTGTTTCATTAAAACTGCAAACCTCCTCCTGCCTTTGGTCTTCTTCCTTCTCCACTACACCCCATTCAGCCTGAATCTCGACAGAATTACTTGCCTTTAATAAAGGAACATTTATAGACCACAAGAGAGGAACGCAGGTTGCACAGGGGAAGCCGAGAGAGGCGCAGTACGGGTTTCACAGCTGTAATTCCACTATGAAATTTTTGGGGAAGTGCTCTTGAGCTGCGAAGCAGAGGAGTAGGTATATCGAGGCTGCTATACTGGTGGTGGACGCTGCTCTGCTATATGCAAAAGCTGTTTGGTTAGATACAGGGTTTGCTGTATACTATATACAGACAATGCTTAGGGAGGCTAGGTTTGTAGCATATGCTAAGCTATTAGAGCCCACAGCAGCTGATACAGAGGGCGAAGGAGGCAGCAGTTGCAGCATGGTCTGTTATGCGGGTGGCCGACCCTACAGGGAAGATGGCAAAGGCTGCTTTTGTAGTGGTAAAAGCGGTGAGAGAGAGGCCGGAGCAGGTGCTGAAGAGGTTACAGGTGCCCACAGAAGCAGACCAGTCCGGAAAGCCAGCTACAGCCGCTGACCAGCCTCCGCCCGCCACAGCCGCTGACCAGCGGACCTGAAGCAAGGAGAAATATAAAAATAATTCAGGTTAAGTGTAAACGGTGAATCTGGCACAAGATGAAAGAAAATACATACGTTTTTTTTTTACTTCATCAGCTTTCAAATGCAAATAAAAAGCCATATATTGAGAATGGGTCCTGGAATCATGTCCCCCAAGGGAGGTCAACATATTTCTAAAATATTTCAATGATGTGGTCAACAGCCAAGGAGCTATTGACTATTTTGTAAGAGAACCCCAAGTGTCTTTCACAATTGTGCCCAAGTGTCCCCAAGTATTCACAGTAATTATTTTCAAAAATGACTAAACAACAAATTATATATTTAAAAAAAGGATTATATTCTTACAAAACACACAAATTCATACAAATGGCATGGTATGGTTACAAAAAATAATTACCACTTCATACACGGACACATCTCCTTGTGCGAGGAGAGCTTGCAGAGTCAATCATCCATTCCGTGTCACTTTCTCGGATATGCATGCTTGTAGTTTGTAGTTTTTTGCTCACAAGAATCAACCAATCATGCCTGAAAGCCCAGCTCATTGCCTTTTACCTAGGTTGAATTTCGATAGTTTGGTTATGATTTAATGGATTTACTGTCAATCAAGTTTGTGCCGTTCTGGTGAATCAACACAACCAGGATGTGAATAGACAAGGGCTACTTTTTTTTCTAGCAACATGACCTAAATTGTTTGAATAAAACTGGCATTGATTGGCGTTGTTGAAAATAATTGGTATAGCCTGAATATGTTTTATAAAGACTTGGTTAAGTAATGCTTATGCATGCCCTTTATATAGCACCTGTTCATATTTGAATCATATTTTACATAGGTCTTGTCACGTAGGTATCCATGTTTATGAACCCTTTATAGTACATGATATGTGGTTATAAATGCTTTGTATCACATTTATGTTGCATCCACAAAAGGTATTTCAGAGTATGCATAAGCTCCACGTCATATAGAACAGGACCAGAAAAATAAATAGGCTGTATGGTATGTGATTATGGAATTTAGCAGTTATTAAAATGTGTTAATTATAAAGCCATTATTTTTTTTGGCACTCACAATACAACACTGTAGAACTATATTGATTTTAAAGTTTGAACCCTGTAGGGATGGTAATGCATTTGGTTTAAATGATAAAAATCCCAATTTGTAATAAAGATATTCCAAACAAAAAGTATGGCATATTTTCAATGTTTAACAAAAATGGTTTCAACATTCATTCAATAGCTTGTGGCACCTGCATTAGCAGTGATACTTTGACTAAACATATACCATAGCCACTACTGATTCTCTGTCATCTGTTTTGAGGGATTTTTACCACTCCTCCCTAAAGAGTTAAGCCAACTGATTGAGGTTGGAGGGGTTTCTGGCCTGTAGTGCCTGCTTCAGGTACTGCCACAGCATCATACTGTAATTGGATTAAGGAAAGGTAATGTACTTTCTCCTGAGCCATTCTTTGATTAATTTTCCTTGAATGCTTTGTGTACATGTATTGTTGGAAGAACCATTTTCAGGCCAGCCTTAGCCTCTTGACTGATAGCTTGAAGTTCTGCATAAAAAAAATTCATGGTATACCTCAGAATCCATAGTTCTCAATCTCACCATGCATGACTGTTGGGATTCGGTTATTTTTTGTGGTAGGCAGTGTTGCATTTTCACCAAACAGAGCGGATTAGATTATGTCTATAAAGGAACATTTTTGGAAAGGTGTCCACTATTAGGCCGAGTTGCTGTCATGTAAAATACTCTCAACATGTACATGTTTTGCCCCAAAGTTAACTGATGGAGCAGGAATCTTCTTAAGATTTTATAGCCTTACCCAGACTGATATGCTCTCGATACCCTCTTTGTGATGTCCTCTGAGATCTCCTTTCCTCTCGGCTTGGTGTGTTTTGAAGTCACCTGTATGGAAAACACCCTAACTGACCAGGTTTCTTATCTCTATTCCTTCCTAAAGACCTCTCATTTCATTGATTTTGTTGATACCCAACAGCTTATACTTACCTATGTGATTCAACCAATGCAAATTGGGGTATACTTATTTATGCACTTGCCTAAATGACTTATAGTTTTGCTAATACACACGTAATTATGATCTGGAATTAGTAAATATAAACTGGTTCTGATTTAATAATAGATGCATGGTGAACACCAAAATTATTTGTAATTGCACAAGGGATTCAGAAAAAGAACTGCAACGTATCGCAGGTGCAGGAAGGAAGGGAAAAAATGCAAAGGTTTGTCAATTAAATCAAATGTTATTTAATCTCGAAAACACTTTAACACAACAAAAGGGCTTCGATAAGCGAAACTACTTAGAAACATTCAACTGCAAAGAACACACATGTAACATGAAAACAATGACCGTCAGCTACTCAACAAAGTCAGGAACAAAAATACAAGTACTGATTAGGCAAGGGAGAACACTTTTTTTTTTTTTATTTAACCTTTATTTAACCAGGTGAGTTGACTAAGAACAATTTCTAATTTACAGCAACGACCTGGGAGCAATTAGGGTAAAGTGTCTTGCCCAAGGACACAACGACATTTGGCTCAGTCGGGAATCGAACTGGCAACCTTCTGACTACAAGTCTGACTCCCTACCCACTGAGCCATCTGCGCCCCTAACACCTGAGCATGGTTGAGATGTTGAAATAAGCCATGTATTGGATGTAATGGATAATGTGCATGAAAAGTCTGGGAACAGAAACCAGACACAGAATAACAGCAATGCACTGACTCACCAGGATGGGGCAACCATGACAAGAACCGTATTATGCACTGTATATGATCATAAAAACATCAATTCCTGTCATTGTGGTTGAGAAAGTAGGAAAAAATATATATACAGTATAAACCTATATCGCTAATGCAAGCAATATAATTTGCCATCCGGTTTGTTTATTCAAACTATAGCTCTGGGTATATATATAAATAGTTAGTTATTCACCATGGCACTAAGCAGCAACATATTTATATGTTTAGATAACATTTGACACTAGCCACATAGTTTTGTTCCATTTTTATTTCAACTTTCAATTAAATGACAAGGTCTACTGTATTTATATAATTAACTAGTTGTTCCAAATTTAACCAGCAACAATATTTGTATGTTTCGATGAATGTCAATTTCAATTCTCAATCAAATGGCTTCTCATCTCTAAATGAGGATGTGTGCTTTGTGCCACCCAGAAAATCATTTCAAAGGTTCAAATACCTTAAATACAAAAGCATATTAAGCTTGCATCTGAGAGGCTGCAATTGGGATAACTTGATACATGATCCATGCAGAAATTGTACCATTTGGATTTAGAGAGCAGCAAGATTTACAATGCCTTCAGACATCTTACTGTCCTCATTGTGGTTTGCTGAACCATCTCACGTTTTGACAGGCAAAGAACATCTGGCTTATCACTTCAGAAGGGAGCACACATGAAACACTATGCTACTGTATGGCCGTATGCTAGTTCTATACAGAATGCATGAAATACTGTATAGTCTAGTCTAAAAACCCTATTTAAAATGCACAGTTCCTGTCTAATTTGAATCACTATCCTTTGCCGTAAATATACAATAATGCTGTCAGATGAGAAAACAGGGTTAATACAGATCTGCAAGACCTGTTTATGCTGTAAAGCAGTGATTCCAAACATCTTCACTGGGACCCCCCAGCCAGTCCATGTATTTGAACTACCCCTGAGGTAGCACACCTGATTCAACTTATCTACTAATCAAGATACGTTAATTAGTGAACCTGATCTGATGGTTCAGGGCTACAGCTAAACTGTGTCATGTCTGGGGGTCCCCGAGGAGAGGCTTGAGTACCACTGCTCTAAACGCCCTTGTTTCCTTATCACGCAGGGTTCATAGTGAAGTAAGACCCTGATCAATCAACCTCAGCCTGTCAAATACACTTCCAGTGACAATTAATTAGACTGAGAAAACATATTAAACTAAAAGGTATGACAGACTTTAGTGATGACATTAAAGGTACAATATGTAATATCAATCAAAACAATAACAAAATACACACTTTGCATTAAAAGCAAACATCACTATACATATATTATATATATTTCTTAGTTGTGTACTTACATTATCCTAAATGTTTCCGCTAACTTTCAAATCCAGATAAATTTTTAATATAATTCGATAACGGGACGTTTCATTTTGTCGCCCGTAAATGGCGTCATATAACCTGTGACTGCTCTAGTTGTTATAAGATCCAGGGAGCCGCCAAACATAACGTGAATAAAGTTATAATTTTTTAACAATATATTATATTAAAAACCCATGATCCCACGCAACCTCCCGACGTCATCCAAGTACATCTTTTGCTATTGTTTTGATTGAGAGCCCCCCGGCGGCCAAAAATTACATATTGTACGTTTAAAGAAAAGTAATAGACTATGTTAACTCAAGTATTGAGATTTATTTTGTTAACTCTATTGCCAAGCTAATTAGCTTGTAAAGCCTAGTAATGGAGTAAAGCCTAGTATTACAAAATATATGTTTGAACTTATTTTAAAACACTACACTATTTCTGTTTTGTTTTCTCTTATCTCCTTAGGCACCTTTGATTTATTTCTTAAGAAAATGTTAGACATGTTTGTCTTCAGCATTAGTGTGTCATTAAAAAAAAAAATGTTTAGGTTTACAGACATTCATTTGCCAAAAAATGCAATGTTACAGAGACATTATTTGTAATTTGTTGAAGCAACGTACAGTAGTATGTAATAAAACACTTCACAGAACACATCAGATAAAAACCAGACTACCTTGACCCAGTGCATGTTGAAACAAAGAAATTAAGCAGGTCCTAATAATTAATGGCATAATAACTTGATACCAAACTGATTAACTGAAACGGGTACAGTTGTGGTCATAAGTTTGCATACCCTGAGCCATGTTTTTTAAAGCAACTTTGGTTTGCAGAATGTTTTGTGAAAGACATTTGCACAGTAGGTTAGTGTATATAAATATCGGAAATTGACATACAATGTGGGAAGTATAACATCAAGGATGTAGCTTTAAAAAGTGTTTTACACCGCATGCCTCCTCTGTAGATCTGCCTTGCTCTAAGACCGAAAGCTTACGTAATAAAATAATGTAATTAAGATAAACACACACACACACACTCTGTAGTGGCAGCCCCCCGCAATAAGAGAAACACTGTCATTGGCTGGCGGCCATAACAATCTCACTGGGGACCATCAGCTTAACCTGTTTCCCTATAAACTGCGGGACAATAGCGAAGCCTTTCCAACTCAATCAAACACATTGCTCCTGGAGGGACATGGTTTTAGCGTTGTTTAATAAAACCCTGTCACTGGAAGCACGTGTCCCATTGTGCAGCAAGGGCACATCTGCTGCAGTGGAATCTCCAGTACGACAAGGAGCGCAGTGGCAGCAGGCAGGACACACCTGTACCCCTTCAGGGAGAATGCACAAAAGGGGGCACAATGAGTCCCTTGCACAGAGTGGCATATTCTGCCAAAACTGTGAGTAATGGCTGTCCTGGGATGACTATGCTAGCTTATCTCAAAAGAATTACTCCAGGCAGCTGCTGTCATCTCAGCATACGGTCTGCCCTAATTAACATGGGCTCTATTCAGAGATGCAATAATGTTTACCATTTCTTACAATGCAGGTCATTAAGAGACGTTTACATCACACCATACTTTTTGGCATTAAGTCACCACTGATGATGTATGACACCATTCCAGGGAATGGTTGTAATTCTCTCATTCAATTGTTTTTTTTTTCTTTTGCTGTGACTGTTTTCATCTGCAGCATTAATGTCAAGGGCTTAAGCACAGTCGTGATTGAGCAGACCAATACGCAATGGCAATTTCCTCTACAGAGTCCTATTTTGTCTCAAAGTGGCTTGTGAAAAGAGCAGATTTGTTTTCTGCAAATAAAGCACCTGTCTGCCTACTGGAGCACATACAAAACTTTGCACGAATTGTTAAAACTGCTTCAAAACTTTTTAATTTTCTTGATGCATGTCCTAGTGTCCTTTCCTTTTCTTAAACGTGGGCCTAAAATCTATTAATATTTTCTGACATTTGAAAGTTGATCTTGCTTGTTTCTTACATCTTCAGAGGACAGAGATGATACAGTACACAATAGAAGCCCAATGATTATTCTCTCCCATTACTATGGAAATGACAGTATTAGTATTCTTCCTCAGCTTTTCTCTGGACTCTAGAGAACCATTTCAGTGTACTTTCAGGTTAGGAAACAACAGTCAGAATGCAGAGACATCTGTTTGTCTCTGAATTTCCATTTCATTGCTGACTGCGGTTGTCAGATTCTTTCCCTCTGAGCTTGGCTGGAGTTCACTGGCCCCTCTCCCTTTTATTTAGTCTGTGAAGTTTCTCAGAACCGTACAGCTTACTTCCCAAACTTTACCATTAAGATGTTATCAAAAGCAAAGTTAGTATCCCTTAGTGCATTCAGGGTGTATTTCCATAATCCAAAACAAGGTAGAGTGAGAGTATGGAACTCACTAGGAGAAATAACCATCATTCTATATTATTGACCTAAGAGACAATCTGCAAGGCAGGGAAGAACTGGGCTAAGGAAGAAACACTGGGAGAAACTGCTGGCCACATTTTTGATAGAATGGCCAAGAATCTGATTGCCCTTCCCACAATGAACACCAATTAGATACAGATGAAAACATTTAAATATAAGGTGTTCCACTGCATTTTACAAAATTTTCTCACTTTTTCACTTCTCTCATTTTTCGTCAAACCTTGTGTGGCATTCTCAGCTCCAGCCTAGTGCAATAATGAAAGATTTATTCAGTCTAATAACCCACAGAGAGGAAAGATGGATGCCAGCGTGGCACCACGTTTACTCAGTGGTTCTACCCCCAAGAGAGCCTTTATCGGTTCATCCAATTATTGTTTACGGTTGACACACCCAGTAAATGTATATCATTCATTGATGCATCTGGCCCTATTTAGCTATAGCTTGACAACCCAGCCTCACAGCAATTATTAACAAATTAACTGAACATCTGGTATTAAAAATGTTTTTGGTAAAATATATATGATTATGCAGTATATAGTAGTACTTTCTAAACATATGCTATGTAACACATTTTAAAAAGTGTGATACGCTATGGATTCTCTTGCTTTCTTGGGATAGATAAGCCAAATCACCTACAGTACCTTGCCACGTCGCTCTCCAGTGACTCCGTGTGTGCAGATCAGGCACCTGTAAATTAAATCACCGAAGTTTAGTTGGCGAGCGTAATCATCCCGTACATGATCTGACTAAAGGCTTCTGTGTTGGACGAGAAGTGTAAAAATAACCAATGGCTCAGCAGCAATTGGTTGAATGAACCATGTGAGCGCCCCTCATTATCCCGCATCTGTCCAAGGAGTTGCTGAGCTGCTGACAAGGCAGGGTCAGTGGGAATTGGGAGAAGAGAAAAACAGCCCCCTAAAAACAAAGGGTGATATGTTTTTACATTTTTTGTTGTGATTTCTTTCCCCATTTTTCTCCCCTCTCAATTTCCTCTAATCCTGCCTTGTCGGCAGCGCCGTAACTCCCTGGACAGATCTGTGGGATGGCGAAGGGTGCGCAGATGTTTCATCCAACCACATGTCACCTAGTTTTTAGTTGGATCATGCGATTGAACCCACAGGCACCAGATCTGTAAAGAAGGATTCACTCGAGAGCAACGTGGCAGGATAGATGATATGGTTTATCCAACCCAAATCCCGGGCAGCGCTATGCCAATTTGCGCTTGCTCGTGCAGGAGGCCCAGGGTAAAGTCAGAGAACCCATAGTCAAACTTGAACCCGTGACTATCATGATGTAGACTGTCGTGCAATGCAGTGACTTAGTCCACTAACCCATGTGGACCCACAGGTTATTGCAAAGTTTTAGTATTAAGGGATGATTTAGCCATTACATTCAGAGTTAGGTATGATATCTGAATTGTGAAGTTAAAGGTTACAATTTGGGGAACAAAAACATTGACTCTCCATGGCTTTGAAACTGCAACCTTTAGAAGTCAGTGGATTAACCAACCATCTCTGTCTTCATCCGTGTTGTCTGTGTAATCGGTAAAGCATGATCAGGGTACATTCAATTGTGATTCTATCACAACTATTTCCTGTTACCCATTAACCTTTTTCAAAACAGGCCTGACAGCCCCCAAATGGCCCGTCTACAGAAATTCCCCAAAAGCAACAAAAAAAACATTATGCCACTCCATGGAATTTAACTCTTCACCATTAGCATAAGAGTCAACTATGTTTCCGCCAACAGCGCTCACATACAACATGGTACAGTACACTACTACATCAAACTGTCATGGGACTATTGCAAACATATTGTGGGTTTTCTTTGCTAAAAATGCACCATAATCTGCCGTGCTCATGATTCTCACTGAGGAAATACTTACTCGCCACTTACAAATACTCACACATACACAACTTACACAACTACTTGTGGAATCACAGGGCTTACTAAACACATTGTAGCAGATGCACCTACATTACAAGCATTTTTAATCTGTTCTAGCTGATATAGCTAGATATAAATAGGGCATCATCAATTTTCTTGAGTGCTGGCCAGTTCTTTATTTTTACTTGCTTATTTACCCCTATTTCTCTCCCCTTACAGTTGATTCTATCCAATTCCCCTTTGAACTTGTCTCATCAGCAACTTGACAGTGAGTGTGTCATGATCGAAGATCAATCACATGATTCCTCCAAGCATTCTTCATGCAAGCATCCAATTCATGGAAAACATCTCAATCAACATGGAAGCCTTTAGTTGATACATGCATGAAAAACACAGATTAATAAACTAGAAAACCACAATTTAATTTACGGATAAAGTAGTCCCATCCGATTATCCACCTGACTACCCTGGGCAGTGCTCTTTCAATGTGACACGGTACCCCACCCACTATCCACCTGTAATCCCTGGGCAGCTCTGAACTAATTAGTGCAGCCGCATGTTAGACCCACATGCATCATCAGAATGCTGTTATCAGGATTTGAACCCTGGCTACTGAGACAGGGTTGTGCTGCAAGGCAGCAACTTACAACAATGCACAACAAGCACAAGCCCCTACTTCTTATTCTTAACATCTTTGACAGTAGTGTAAAAAAACAATAACATTTCCCACCTTCCATTACTCAACCAAAGTGCAATTACAAACAAGCAATTTTGTGCATGTCAGACGTAGCCACTCTATCAAAAAAATGTCTTGACCTTTGCATGCTCATGTTTTTCAAAGCAAAATGGCTTCGAAATTTTGTAATATCCACACAAAATGTCAGGCTTGTATTTCCCTAACGAAAAACTGGATTAACCCCTGCAAAAATGTCCATTCGTTATTATAATTAAATTGACATTTGACATCTGTAGATTTGCACTGCACTTAAACATTCGACAACATTGTTTTAAAATGTAATAATGACAAAAAAGCGGTTTCAAATTCCAGTTCTTTTAAAGGAGTGTTCCACAGTAAATCAGTTTCATAGTATACCATTTACAAACGTTATTAGAGATGATTTATGTCATATACACGTCTGTTCTTTTTCAATATATCAGAGAAAAGCCGATAGTATATTTCAGTTCCTTTCGCATCCACTGGGGGGCTTCTGTATCAGTCTAAACTTGAGTTACCACAACTCCCAGAATTCCAAGCGAATTTAGTGCCTGTCCCCGCTTGAACACACCGACACAGAACATGGGCAATTCAAC
>JACXGM010012846.1:0-17610 GCA_016801145.1 Umbra pygmaea
AAGGATTTAATAAAGGATAAGTCAGATTCTTTAACATAGCATTAACTTCATACCAGGATGTACTTTTGCTCCAGTACTGCTCTTTCTTTTCAATGCAGGTCTATGAAACACTGAAGCTATCATACAACAGTACAGCTAACAGAACTATGAGTTATAGTTTTACTTGTAACTTTTTTATCCTTACTTTCATTCCCCTCTCCTCTGTACCTGCATGTGACAGGCCCTTCTACCCAGCCGGCCCTTCTACCCTATGCCTGCTTGATGGACAGGCCCACTGTAAGCGAGGCATAGGTCCCCGTATAAGCTACCAATCTGGAGACAGAGAACCCTATATCAATAATACACTCTGGCTTGGCTCTCTCCACTAGACAAATACTCTGCCTTAACTGGAGAGATAAGATCATCAGGACAATCGTGGCCAGGCACGTATTAATAAATCTAAAATGCACACACACAAAAAGCGTTGTGTTAGCACTCAAGTTAGTTTTAGGTTTTAGTTTGTATATACTGTATGTATTGTGTAATGTATATTCGTATAATACATACATTGTTTTTAGAATAATTCCTTGCCCATTCCAGTGTTGCGGTGGTCTAAGCTGTCTCCAGACCCCACATGTTCGCAAGATATTGGTTCAAGCCTGAGCTCTTTCATCTTTGTCCCCCCTACATACCTGTCTTCCTTAGAGTCTCCTTCCTACAGTCCTGGCAATAATAAAATACCCCAAAAGAAGGGACATTTTTATGCCTGGCCTTTCTTTTTTACCAAGTAAGATATAACATGCCAAGTATATTATTTAAGTAAGATACCATCTCATATTTACCAGGTGAATTTTTCTGAGCCATGCAGTGATAAGATTAACTTTTTAAGGAATAGTCTGGTGAAATGTTTTGTATATGTATACTGTACTGAATGAACATTTTTGAAGATCAGAAATTGCACAGCTATAGTGCAATTGATTACATGAAAGCTTCTGAAATGGCTTTGGGACCACTGAGTGTGATCCGATCTGATAGCAAGGTTCAGAAAGTTCCAGAATGAGGTTGTGAAGCTTTCTGCACATACAGTATGCTGAGATTAAAGGAACAGCTACACAGTGCATTTCAAAAAGGAGGAACTGAACTGCCTGACATTAATCACACACTCCTTGAGCAGGTTGAGAGGTGCACTTGCACAAGACATGGTCGCTCTATGCATATGGATGACTTACAAGCTGTTATCCTTCTCTGAGCTGGTTCATGCAGTAGGGGAGGAGATGTGATTTCCTAAAAGTGTTCTGATGTTATCAGCTGTCACCTTCATTGCTGCTGCAGCCACAGAAGTGTGAATGGAGATGCTAAGGAAAGAACGGAGTGAATTAAATACTGAGATGAGTAATCTTAGGTCTGCTGTTACCACAGGTACGCCTGAGCTATTCAAGTTGAAAAGAAGGCTGATCAATGTTGAGGTCTCACTAGGGATGAATACAGCCCAGTATCTACTGCTGTAGAGAGGATGGACTCTTCTACTCAGTCTGTGTGATCAAAAGGAAATTGGAAGAAGACAGTGTTACCACGTGGGGAGAATCCCTGGGAAAATCTAAACAAGCAAAATTCAGCATTACAACCTAAACTCTAAAATAAAGAATTGCAATATAGGGGAACCCTTTTTGGTGCTAATTAGAACTATTAGAATCCTCTACAGAGGATTCTGCAAAGGACTCCCTTGAAATGGTTCTAACTAGAACCTCCAAGTAGAGATTTTGTCTAGAACCATTTTTGAAAAGTGTCTTTAGAAACTGTTCATTCCTGATTGGTTCTACATAGAACCATCTATGAACCATTACCACTTTGAAGGGTTCTTTCTTGAACTCGTTATAAAGGGTTCTATGATGAACCCATTTGTCAGTTAAGGATTATTCCTAGACCCTTCTTTAAAGGGTTTTACCATTAATAATTTTATCCCTAAATAGTTCTTCCAAGAATGTAGAGTGCTGGAAGGTCCCAACCCATTCGGAAATCTAATATATAGCCACATATGTTTATAACTATATGTCCTATATCGGCATATGTGGTGGAAAAATCATCATATATATATATATAAACACATACATGTACACATATGTCAAATACACAAAAATTGGCAGTTTATATATATGTGACATACATTTACACATTTGACATCCATATCTGCATTTACCTATGGCTTACAGAGTGTATAGACGTCTATGGGAGAAATGAATGGGAAGTTTACTTCCGAAACTGGTGGAGGGGCGGGACTGTTGAGGTCTATAAGTGATGTAATGTATAATATCTGCAAAATTACATATGAGATTATGTAAATAAATAATATTGAAATACTGCTACATTTATTATTGGCTTATATCAGTTAAAAATGTGTCTACAAATTTGAACAAGAATGAATTCTTATGTGTGAGATATTTATGTTATATAAAGTATTGTATATGTGATGATAAGTAGGGGTATGACATGAATATCAATGAAATATTTGGTAATATCTTTTTTCAATGTCTCCCATATGGAAATTCAATATATGGCCATATATGTATTTATACTTATATGTCAGAAATCAGCACATATGGTGGAAACATCATTACATGTACATACTATATGTCGAAATATACAACAATTTGCAGTTTTTATATATGTGACATATATTTTCTCATTTGGTCATTCAAATTTTGTAATCAAAATATATGGTAATATATTTTCAAATATGTCAAGATTTTTCATATGTGTGGCCATATATGACCATATATTAGATTTCTATATTTAAATATGTAATTAACATATTGTCACGATTGGGTGAGGTGTCTAGAGAGAGGGAGATCGACAGACAGGTAGAATGGTGTTTCGGAAAGCTTAATTTAATGACAGTCCAGGACACATACAGAAACGATGGTTGCAGGGTACACCTGTAGCGAGTGCACAACGATAATAATGAGTATGATTACTATGCTATGTAGAGACTAGGACAGACACCAGCGTACGCATAAACTCAACTGCATCAACAGGAGGCACAACGATATATCCATCTACTATGCTCTGTAGCGACATACACACTGAAAACAATAAACATGTATAGAGCGTACGCATCAACTTCCAACTACAAGGACTCACTTTTCACAACAGCATAACATGTAGATGTTTCCGGACAGCCTTCTCCCACAGTGACAAAGTAATAATGATCAGCACCACACCCTTGCCTGGCTAGAGCATATATAGAGATAATTAGACACGGCTGCACTTAATCATTAATCAGATCTACAAGTACCAGGCTAACCTGACCTAATACCCATCATTGCTCTAGCCAAGCAGGGGAGTGGTGCACACACAACTTAAAGAGACAATACTTAATCTACAGTGCATTAGAATAGAGGTTAAACACCAATAAAGATAAATACAAGTTTATACAATGAGTCCATATCTCAGTCCAACTGCCACAACATCCCACTCTGGGATAGTGTGACATATATGGTAATATATTTTCAAATATATGTTAAGATTTTTCATATGTATGGCCATATATGGTCATATATTAGATGTCTATATGGTAAGGGTTCTAACCAAGGCTCATTTTATATTAAAAATGCCATTCAGGCCATAGAGTTCCATCTTTGTTTTATCAGACCAGAGAACTTTGTTTTTCATGGTCTGAGAGTCCATCAGGTGCCTTTTGGCAATCTCCATACATGCCTGATTGGTGGAGTGCTGCAGAAATGGTCGAAGATGATCAGTGGAAACAGGATGCACCTGAGCTCATTTTTGGGTGTCATGGCAAAAGCTTTGAATACTTATGTACTGTACATGTGCTTTATTCATTTTTTATTTTTAATAAATTTGCTAAGATATCAAACACACTTTCACACCATCATTGTGGAGTATTTTTTGTAGAATGTTGAGGGAAATAATTAATTTAATCAATTTCGGAATAAGGGTGTAGCAACAAAATGAAAAGGAAGAAAAAGTGAACCGCTGTGAATACTTTCCGGATGCACTGTAAGTACTGTAAAACATTCAATTTAAATTTATTTAAAAAATAAATTATTTTTACCAGGCAAGTTGACTGAGAACACTTTCTCAGAGGGGAGAGGGGAATGAATGAGCCAATTGAGAGTTAGGGATGGTAAGGTTGTCATGATGGTATGAGGGCCAGATTGGAAATTTGTGCAGGACACCAGGGATAACACCCCGACTCTTACAAATAGTGCCATGGGATCTTTAGTGACCACAGACAGTCAGGACACCCTTTCAAAGTCCCATCTGAAAGACGGCACCCTAAGCAGGGCAGATGTCCCCATCACTGCTTTGGGGCATTGGGATTGATCTTTAGACCAGAGGGAAGAGTGCCCCCTACTGGCCCTCCAACACCACTTCCAGCAGCACTGGTGTCCCATCCAGCGACTAACCATGCCCGACCCTGCTGAGCTTTTTAGAAGCAATTCAGCAGTGCAATACAGGGTTCTATGCTGCTGGCATTTATTTCTTCAATTATGTTGTTAACATTGATGGGAATAACGGCGTTATAAATAAACGGCGTTACTAACAGCGTTATGTTTTTCAGTAATGAGTAATCAAACAAATGACTGTTTCCCCCGTTACAACGCAGTTACCGTTACTGCCAATACAATTGCGGCGTTACTTTAATTGAGCTCAATTAAGCAGTTTTCATCTATTTCTCGCTGCAGGAACTGCAAACTTTTTCTCTGGTGTGTGTGTTTGCATGTGTGTGTGTGTCGGGGAGTGGTAGACAACCACAACTGATGATGATTGGCTTAGAGTAAATTTCCTTCGTTTGCCAACCAACCAGAGGCAGAGTAGGGCAGGTGTTGGTTGTTCACTTAACACACACGCACAGACAGTTGCGCACACACAGCAACCAGGAGTCAGAGCGATGGCAAGTCCAAAGTGTTCAAAGGTAGCTTTCGCGAACTGTAAGTATAATAAGCACTGCTTTTCTCTCGTTGAGGTGAAAGGCAAACATTTTTATGTAACGTGCAACTTGTGCACAGGAAGAAAGACACTCCCTACGTCGGTGGCAAGTAATTTGAATGTAATGAAGCACCTCACATCGTCACATACCGCCACAAACTAGTGGCCAAGAACGGAGCTGATAACTTGAACTCCACTACCAAAGGAGATGGAGCCACGGCATCAAAGAAACTTAAACTAGATTTTTCCATACCACCGCAAACTCTTGTAACTCAGACTAATAATTGATTATATTTAGTGTTCATTTCATTCATTTAACATATTTAATATTTGTGTCTTCCAAGTTATTTTACATACTTTATTTTTTTTAAGTAACGCAATAGTTACTTTCCCTGGTAATTAGTTACTTTTATAATGATGTAACTCAGTTACTAACTCAGTTACTCTTTGTGAGAGGTAACTAGTAACTATAACTAATTACATTTTTAAAGTAATGTGACCAACACTGGTTGTTAATGAATGTAAATGCATCACCAGTCCATGATATTTAAAGGTGTTATCAAGAAAAAACAATCCCATAATTCCCCAATACATATAATATCATCAAAAGGTTTCTGAGCACAAGGTTGTCAGACACAAATCATATTGAGTGCTTCATCCACTTTACTTCAGCCTATATCAGGTGCGACAGCTGTGATCAGCTATCCGGATTCTGTAACCTTGTTTTAGGCTGGAATGTTTTGTGCTACTACGATTTCACTGAGGAGTCCTTGCTGGTGTACTTAAAAACCTACAGTAAAACAGCCATTTAAAAATGTGTAAATCTGTGTTAGGATACTCTGTGTTTTTATTGTTTAAAGTATATATTTAGTCATTTGAGCTGGGAAACAAGAGGATATGTTATACATTTTCAACTGAAATATTCAAATAAAGACGGCAGGCTGGTTGATCTCACTTGCAATAGAGGAAAAATAGAGTGCAGCATGAGTAAAAACAATATGTCTCCAGCCCCAACATGTAAACTAGACCAGACATATTGCGTGCATCAGCACTTCAAAATAAATGTACACGTTCACTTCACACACGTCAACATGCGTCTGTGCTGCCACAGAAATATGATTTCCAACTTCTACTGGTTTTTACAAAGATTCCAACCTAGAGCGTCATTATGAAAGAGGAGGGATTTATATAATATCTAGATTTCCCCTTCAATCTGTGGATTCATTTTAGTAGAGAAAAACATGATAAAGACAAAAAACAAATTTACTAATGACCATTATGTTGGTAGTCTTTTTTATTTAGTTTCCAAAATATTCAACCTGCAAAAACCATGACCAAAGTTAATGTATTTATTTGAGATTTTCCCAGAAATTATCCATTTATTTTTACTTAAATTTTGTTCATTTATCAAGCTCTGAAAAAAGGGCAGGTCAACGGTAGCAAAATGTAAAAACAACAATCAGCCTTTCAAAGGAAATTTAATGCAGTACCTTGTCGTATAGTACACATGAATCACAACAAAAGATTATCAAATCCCAACCACAAAGGAAATAATGTGTTATTAATAAAAAATCCAGGACAGCGCAGTGGGTTGTTTAATGGCAACTGATTCCTGGTAAGATATTTATAGAAACATTCATTTTTTACCTCCAGTAAAGCAGTGACTTAAAGATGTACATGATACAGTACATTGCTTTAACCTAGTACACCTGGACCAAGCTGTTTACTTCCACCTGCTGTGTGTGTTTGCATGCCAGTAAAGGAGAGAAAAGAGATCTCAGCCTTTTAGCTTGATGACGGTTCACAGGGGAAGATTTTTGCTGGCAGTCGTTAAATGAGAAGGGTGATGTGATTAGAATATTGATAGGATGACTGTGGGGTGCGTCTTTGATGTAAATTCACTAGCTTTGCATTTAGACCCACATCTGTCTAGTTTTACTCCGTACAGAAAATGCATTGCAAAAACCTGCTCCACTCTTAAATATGAACACTGGCAGACACCCTCCACTTACCAAGCAACTGTGCCAAGCTAGCCTCTCTATGGTGCGTCCATTTTGGATCAGCGTAAATACAGGTCCTATAGCTCTTGCATTCATTAGAGACAACTTTTTACTGAATTCATTATTAATTTAATTATGCAAGTTTGTATTATGTATTATTCAGCTTTACCTGGGATGTTTTGAAGTTTGCCCCCTTGTGGAATGAATAATGAATGGCTGTAGATGATTGGGGAGGTCGGTTTACCGTATATAGTGTAGACATTCAACCGGATAATGCCATGTCTTTCAGGGTAAAGACATGGCATGCACCGTCCGTTATCTTAGACTTTAAAAAGAGATTTAATAATTTCCGATGTCTCAAAACAATAGTTGCCAATACTAGACTGAACTGAAAAATAACTCAAGCACATCAAAGCACCCTGACATTCATAGATAAAATCCATACAACTAAGTTAAGTTTTGTCAGCGTAGTGTTTTCCTTAAAACATATCCTTTCCTGTGCCAGAGTTTGGTGAACCGCTCAAAAGTCCTAATTTCGGACCATGCATTCACCATGTTGTCAGAGGTTGGAATAATGGCTTTCTGTACCCTTTTGCTCCTCCCCCTTCCTCTCTGTCTCCTCCCCCTTCCTCTCTATCTCCTCCTACCTGTCTCCTTGGCCTCTGCTTCCTCCTGTTGTGTCAATAATACCCCCGACCAAAAAAACAAAACAAATTAATAGTAAACAATGTTTATCCTGCCCAAAAAGGTATTTGGTTTTTAACTACACTCACCTAAAGGATTATTAGGAACACCATACTAATACTGTGTTTGACCCCCTTTCGCCTTCAGAACTGCCTTAATTCTAAGTGGCATTGACTCAACAAGGTGCTGAAAGTATTCTTTAGAATTGTTGGCCCATATTGATAGGATAGCATCTTGCAGTTGATGGAGATTTGTGGGATGCACATCCAGGGCACAAAGCTCCCGTTCCACCACATCCCAAAGATGCTCAATTGGGTTGAGATCTGGTGACTGTGGGGGCCATTTTAGTACAGTGAACTCATTGTCATGTTCAAGATATCAATTTGAAATGATTCAAGCTTTGTAACATTCTGCATTATCATGCTGGAACTAGCCGTCAGAGGATGGATACATGGTGGCCATAAAGGGATAGACATGGTCCGAAACAATGTTCAGGTAGGCTGTGGCATTTAAACAATTCCCAATTGGCACTAAGGGGCCTAAAGTATGCCAAGAAAACATCCCCCAAACCATTACACCACCAGCCTGCACAGTGGTAACAAGGCATGATGGAGCCATGTTCTCATTCTGTTCATGCCAAATTCTGTCTCAACAAAAATGAAGACTCATCAGACCAGGCAACATTTTTCCAGTCTTCAACTGTCCAATTTTGGTGAGCTCTTGCAAATTGTAGCCTCTTTTTCCTATTTGTAGTGGAGATGAGTTGTACCCGGTGGGGTCTTCTGCTGTTGTAGCCCATCCGCCTCAAGGTTGTGCATGTTGTGGCTTCACAAATGCTTTGCTGCATACCTCGGTTGTACTGAGTGGTTATTTCAGTCAAAGTTGCCCTTCTATCAGCTTGTAACAGTCGGCCCATTCTTCTCTGACCTCTAGCATCAACAAGACATTTTCGCCCACAGGACTGCCGCATACTGTATGTTTTTCCCTTTTCACACAATTTTTTGTATACCCTAGAAATGGTTGTGCGTGAAAATCCCAGTAACTGAGCAGATGCAAAAAATTGCTTAAATCACCTTTCTTTCCCACTCTGACGTTCAGTTTGGAGTTCAGGAGATTGTCTTGACCAGGACCACACCCCTAAATGCATTGAAGCAACTGCCATGTGATTGGTTGAGTAGATAATTGCATTAAGGAGAAATTGAACGGGTGTTCCTAATAATAATTTAGGTAAGTGTATATGGAGAGGACATTATACAACCACCTACACAAAATCCAATTGATTGGTCAGTCTCTGCTAGTATGGCTAACCACATTTTTGAGAGCAGTCTGTACAGACTGTTACATTTCACCAAGAGGAATCACAGTTGTTTGGAGCCCAAAGACGAAAATTTGTAATTTATTTGTGAATTTTCTGTCTTCCGGCACTTGTACCTCAGCGAAATGACAGCAATAACAAAAAACATTTTTGCAGTAAACGGCTTAAATAGGCTGAAAGTCACGGACCTGCACAGAGAGAAATAAATTAAGATGCTAGGCCAAACAGGGAGCTATTGGTAAGAAAACAATGGTGACGACATAGGGCCTCGCGCTGTCAGATATCAGGGAGATTTATGTCCTATAGAAATTACTATCCATGTTTTGCAGATAAAATCATACTACTCAATAAATTGTTTAGGATAAATTATGTGTTAAAATTAATGAATACAGAGTCCTGTATTTGAGGCCAAAATATTTGACAATGCTTGTGTTGTTCTATTGGTTTGCAATCATGTTTGTTCAATTTCACTTGATAAGAGTTAGGCATTTGCAGCCCGGTGTTATTGGTTTGATTAACAGAGAGCTACTATATCAGGTCTTGCTTCTTACTGACAGCTTAATATGCTGTTAGGTTTGTGGTTTTTAATCAGAATTTAGTTATATTACCCCAATGTTTGTTTTATAATAGATGTTAAGAACATGGACTAAATACTACTGTCATTTATCTCAAAGAAATGTTTGTCTAATGTCCATAACAGGCTGAGCACAGAAGCGTCATGTACCAAATTTCTTTTAAGGGGGCACAGTGTGCACAACACACGTAAACATGTGCCCACAAATGCAGATATTGAAAAGAAAATCCACTTGGCTCACAAATCTGAGGGGGCACGTGCCCTCATACTTGACCATAATCTTCTGATAATGTCCTTCTTCCATAATGTCCTTATTTTAGTTATATGTATGTTGTAGTCACCAAATTGTAGGTTTAATAATCATAAACACTTTGTGTAGCTCAGAGTTTACATGCAATATTGTCTTGCTTTGTATATAATATTTATATTTCAGCCGATTATCCTTTATCACTTAGACCCTTGTCTATGTTGTCCATGTATTTGACAGTGTTATTTAGGTAAAAGGTCATATGACCTGGTTCTAGTTGCTCCATGTGTATCCAGCTGTAACATGGGCAGGATGCCAGCTTCCCGGAACTTCTGCCAGATGATCAAGAGAGGAGAGGCAAAGCCCTGGGTACTCATGATCTCCCTTTGCATCACTGCTGCTGTTCATCTACCCAGGGAGAAGTGAGTATGTCAGCCCCTTTTATCTGATATATCATGTACACTCAAACACACACGCACACACGCACACACGCACACACGCACACACAGTACAAACAGGGGGAACTGAACTCTCTCTGTCAGTCTGGGATTCACAGACGCATCCTGCAACAGAAAGACACATGCATGCAACTGAGACAATCATTTGTATTTTTTTCATTCTTTTTTATTTTTTTATTTAACCTTTATTTAACCAGGTAAGTTGACTACGAACAATTTCTTATTTACAGCAACGACCTGGGAGCAATTAGGGTAAAGTGTCTTGCCCAAGGACACAACGGCATTTGGCTCAGTCGGGAATCGTACTAGCAACCTTCTGACTACAAGTCTGAATCCCTACCCACTGAGCCATCTGCGCCCCTATTATGGTGAGCATTATTTGGTTACACATTTCAGAGCCCTTCCTTCATGTCCCAGATAATGTGGCATCGCTGAACTCGCCATTGCCTGCTTTCTTCTTCAATATCAAACAATTGTTTTAGCACTTATAATGTTTTGGCTATGTCTTTGATTAATTTATTCTGATTTATTTCCCTCAGGATAGGCAGAAGGACATTCTGTACATTCCCACTTCCTAATGTTGTCAGACTCCTAATGCAAAGCCTAGAATCAAGACTAGACAATGACAGCTTTGCAAACTAACACATCTGTCTAATTAAAAGCAATTTCACCAAGACCTTTGGTAACCTAAACTGGAAGGAATATTTACAAAACCTGCAGCAGTTTCAAATTCTTTTTTTTCTGATATGGATTAAAACTGTCAAATTAAAGCTGAATGTTAAACATAACCTCAGTGTATCACTTGAAATCCAAAGTGGTGGAATATAGAGGCAATGTTTTTGATCCCTCACCAATAATCCCTTGACAATACCTGAATGCAATGTGGAAAATATGTTTAATATTTACATTTTAATCAATAAAATTATGTCAGTGGATACAGTAAAAATAACTGTTCACCTAAAACTCAAACCATGTGTCTCCTATTTGAAATAGATTGTTGAAAGTGTTTACGAATGGCCGATGTCGTGTCATGTTTTGAATCAAAGTTCAAGATAGGATTATAAAAAATGATGTAAAAAAATCAAGATATGATCAAAAAATGTTTAGGTGAAAAAAAAAGTAAAGATATGATTATAAGACATAGTAGTTATTTTATGACAAATTTAAACAGATATAAGTTGTAGATGAAGACATCTTGAGACAACAAAATGCTCCAGACCTCTAGGCAATGTGTCCACGGACCAGGTCACCACTCCCAATCTGATATTTCTCAAGAAGTGATCTCCTTCAGAGAGAGGCCCTTTGCCCCTACAAACAAAAAAATTCCCCACACAGGTAGGGAAAAGAAGGTGGATTTTCCATCAGCGACTTTGTGCACACCTCGCCTTTGACTGTGCTGGTGGAAGGGGGTATAATATCCATCCTGTAATTTGCCAGTCCCCGCTGTGTTGAACAGGTTCAGCACTGGGTTGACTCCGTCTCCAGGGCCCAGGCATGGTTTTGACTGAGCCAAATGCAATAGCATTCGATAATCATCCCCTGCAGACTTAATTTGGTCCGTTGTGAGAATGGACCGTACAATTAATGAGGCATCATCAATTGAATCAGCACTGAAAACTGCCACTAATCAACACCGCTTTTTTATGATGAAATATCCATGGATTTCTTAATGGTTTTCTGCAGGGCCTGGTGACCATTAAACGTTTGCCATTACTTGTACACCCTACATATGCAGGAAAAATGACAAAAAGTCAGGAAACTTGGCTTGAATCAAAGAAAATTAGGAAACGCAGAAACATCACATCCTTTCTGTTCATAGTCGCCCATATTATGGCCTAATTGTACCCACGTCAAGCATTGTAATACACTGGGCTACATCAAACAGGTAATTTTCCCCAAGACCAATAACAGTAAATGTACCTTGAAGGCAGAAAAAGACACTCAGAGAATGTGAGCGAAGCTAAGCGGTCAGAAGTTCCGCTCATTCTTCATGGATCCATCATTGCTCTTAAGTGCTCTTAGTGTTGAACAGCAGTTTTTAGTTATGAAGGCAAATATATAGATTTTTAGTCAAGTAGAAGCACAAAATTCTAAAGCGAGGCAATGCAGTCAACAAAAATTGCTTTGCAGAGCTTCTTCGGCTCATTACTAGGATGCTATAGGCAGATAAACCATGAACTCGATGGAAATGTGCAGATTGACTTGCGTTTGGGTCTGACAAGTATACCATAATGTTGCCAGTCTGGGAGAGAAGTAGTGGTCGAGACACACGCCTCCAGCTTTTGGCTTGTCGTAGAGACAGCAGTTGGCTTGTCAATTCAGGCAGGTGGCTTGTCAACTCAGGCAGTTGACTTGTCAATTGAAGTGTTGATCATCTTATTTTAATTACAATTTGTAAATGCCATCAAATGTTGATTTATAACAGATGTCCAGAGGTTGTGTTTGGCTGGGGACCTATGGTTCATGAGCACCAGTTTGGGCTGAGTTCCGACTCCTTTGTTATTAACATTTTTTGTCAACATACAGTGCGTCTGGAAATTATTCACAGTGCTTCACCTTTTCCACATTTTGTAATGCTACATCCTTATTTTGAAATGGATGAAATTCAGTATTTCACTCAAAATTCTACAAACAATAATAGCTGCCAAAGCTGCTTCAAAAAAGTATTTGGCAGAGGCTATGAATATTTATGTACAGTACAGTACAGTACATGTGCTTTTTTCGTTTTTTATCATGTCATTATAGGGTATTGTTTGTAAAATTGTATATATATATATTAAATGCAGCCATGGTCTGTGGATCTTAATTGGGGACGCCGGGCTCGCATTCTGTTCGGGACTCGAGTGAATGGGTCTTATTTGGGACCCAAACGTAATTCGAGCCCAGCGTCCCCAATTAAGATCCTCTGACCGCGGCTGATTAAATGTGTTAGTATTCTAGTATGACAGGAAGGTGTGGGTAAATCATTGACAATCAAAATCACAAGTGCAAATAACAGGAAGTGTGAAATCAAACAAGTTGAGTTGTGCAACCATAAACACATGCTAAAATAGACCTTTACAATATACAGTTTATATTACAATCTGAACCATTCTTTAACGGTATTGCTATCAGTGAATTTACTGATAGAGAGAGAGAGAGAGAGAGAGAGAGAGAGAGAGAGAGAGAGAGAGAGAGAGAGAGAGAGAGAGAGAGATATGCAACAAGTCTACATTTGTCATTCTCCTACTAATAGCTTAGCACCTGACCATCACATTCATAATAAGCTTATTGGACATCCCATTCCAAACCCATTCTCAATTGGATGCCCACCTCCACAAGTGTTCAATGGGATTGAGGTCAGGTCTCTGTGCATACCAATGGTGTTCCTCCACACCAAACTTGTAGAAAAAAATTATTTATGGTAAAATGAACGTATTCCAATTACGTAACGAAACACTATTTAGTTTGTTTAAATAATTCCTACTCAATCAAAATATGTTGTTCATTCATAACATGAATACTTAAAACAAACATATTTCAATTGCGTGACAAAATTACATGTAATTTGTTTAAATTACTCCCCGTCAACAAAAATATGTTGTGTTTATTTAAAATTATGGTGTACCATACTAAGCTACATGAACACCATTGTATCCCAGCATGCATTGCTCTTTCAAGTGAAATCTAGAGTTACCACACGACTGTGACTGTTAGTGACAGATACATGGTTTTTTAACTACAGTACATCATTTTCAATTATTTGTTCCTCATTTGTACCTTGGAGAATATCACAAATGTTACATAATAACTCCTGTACATTTTCCTTCTGTGACAGTTTTGATTTCCATAGTACACTTGCCAGTAAGTAACGTCTGCCAATCCTTTTATAGAGCTAAAACACTGCCTTTCTTTTGTACTCACAGCCCAAAATCCACAAATGTGCATTATGATTTGTATAAAATGTGCACAGCCTACAACCCACAAATGCACAAACTGATACATTATCCACAAATAAGAAATGCTTGACTTGTATTTGTAAACAAATGAATGATTAAAAACGATTTCTGACACCACACTGTTGGGTTACAACTGCGGAGTATGCATGTGTGGATCACGTTGTGTGTGTGGTTTACACTGTGTGTGTGGATCTGTTATTACATGTGCACAGAATTGGGGCACTAACATTCTACATTTCAAGGGAGAAATTATGCACAAATGCATGTCGGCACATTATACCTTGAACAATATCTGATGAAACTGGATAGAAAGGATACAGAAAGCTAACTAGGAAAACATCCTTACCATGCAATGAACCAGTTTGATACAGTCATTTACTACCACTAACGTTAGGTAGCATGCGCTAACATTAGCTAGCATTCGCAAACATTTGCTAACATTCGCAAACAATAGCTAGCATGTGCTAACGTTAGTGTTTTCTAGTTAATGACTGTATCAAACTGGTTCATTGTGCTATCATTAATTAGCAACTATTAATGTTGGCTAGCAAACACCGAGTTCAATCTCATGTACAGTACCTGGAAATTACCAAAAACTCCTACTTCCCAAACGGATAACTGTTAATTTATCGTTGGTACTAGGGATGCTTATATTGACCGTTTAACCGTTAACCGAAAGTAAAACATTTGACCGATTAATACTATCAGTTAAACAATTAAGAAGTTAAAATATTTTATGTACACATAGCCTTTATTAGTTAAATCACGTGGCGCGTTGACACGCGCAACCAGAGCCTGGCGCTTCGTTTTAAAAGGTGGGGAGATATGGGTAATGAGGACCGAAATATACCGGCTATCTGTTTTGCGTCTGCAACGCGTTCTTCATTTAAAATGACAACCCTTGGACATTTATGGTGACTGTGATATTAACCGGCGCTTTAATTATTTCATGTACATAAACGTATAACGCTATCGTATTGGGAAACATATTATTTTATCGGCTATAATTCATCATGCTCCTGATGCATTATAGCAGACAAAATAATGTTACCTTAAAAATAACACACACAGTGATTGACAACACGCACTTTATTTTCGGAGAGGACCGTAATGGTAATTTCAATGAAATGGGTGCGCTCGGCAGATATTGTATAGTTAGTAACATAACGCATAGCAAGCGTTAACATTTTGTTTTGTGTTAATGAAATATAGCCCTTATTTGCAGTAGGCCTCCTGTAAGCAACAACCTTGTTCCAGATTGTCACCGACAGTTTTCATTCTATAATTTGACAACTCGGTAAACACTGCATCAAGGCTACTTTCCTTTGATTGAAAACCGAAAGTGAAAACGTCTGCGACAAATTTTCTGCAACAATATTTTGGTTGGTGTGGACTTTACGGCAGTGTAGTTTGGTGAAACCAAACATCGAAACAGCTTTAGTATGAAACGTATCGTTTAGTGTGAACTTTGCACCCGAGTGAACTTATACGCAAAGCTGGTGCACCCGGCAGCTGTTGTTGATCTGTTCTGTATGCTGTTTAGACCAGTGGTTCTCAAACCTCTCCTCGGGGACCCCCAGACATGACACAGTTTAGCTGTAGCCCTGAACCATCAGATCAGATTCACTAATAAACAACATGTTGATTAGTAGATAAGTTGAATCAGGTGTGCTAGGCTTAGGGGTAGTTCAAATACATGGACTGGCTGGGGTTCCCGAGGAGAGGTTTGAGAACCACTGGTTTAGACATTAAAACAAATACGTTAAAAAATGTTTGTATATTTAACGGGTTACAGACACTCCAATTGACCTATGGCTAAACCACGCCCCCAATCGCTATGAGCCAATCACAGTGCGCATAGCTAACCCAATACACTTGGACATTCTCTGCTTCCATGTCCATTGAAATGCATTGTAGTTAGTACGTTTTCATTCGTTTTTATATGTATTTTCGTGACATTTTAAGTTTAAAATGGTCAAACGGTGTGCATGGGGTACATGCAACTCCGATACTAGGTACCCCAAGAGGCTGGGCGAAAGTGTCTATTTTTTTTACCCGTTCTAAAGCCACCCATCTCAATTTATGCGGTAGACCACAACACCAACTATATAAATAAAATCAACAAGGACGTCTACATCTGTTCTAAGGTAAGTGAACAACGTATTTAAACATTATATTTAACATCTCTAAAAAAACTTAACATTAGCCTAACGTTAGCTTCTAGCTGCGTTGTACATCATGTCACTTTGTTTCCTTGGAGTTCATTGGCCTGTTATGTAGTTTTTTACTTTGGCAATCGTACATGATTGTGTTGTCCAAAGTTCTCTAGTTATAATAACGTCAACTTTTGGAGCTTAACTTTATTAACGTATCTGTAAATAACCGAAAAAACTTTAACAGATGTTTAGCAAGGCCTAGTATAGTATACTACAAAATGTTGCTTTAGCAGAAGAAAAATTTAGCTATGCTAATACAGAGCTTTAAGCTAGGTTTAGATGAAAAATAAGATAGTAGCAATTACCATAACATATTTTACAAGTCACGTCAAGTTAGATTAATAAATTGAAAGAAATAAAAATTAATAAATTGAAAGTAAATCACACTTCTTACACTGCAGTGCATGAACAATGCTGATCCTCTATCTTGTACAAGTTGTAGTCTGAGATAGTGATGGGATTGAGATGCGGTTTATCACGTTTATTTACACTGTGACCTGTACATTTTTGCCTGGAGCTGAATGTTTTTATCGACCTTCTCAACAATTAAATAATTAATATAACCCTCCAATGCATGGTTAAGGCCATTTTGAAGACTTCGAGATGATATATAATCTTTCTGTCTCCATAGCGCCTGTCACCAAATGTTGATTGTTTGTCAGAGTGAGTGGAGGGGGCGTGGCTTAGCCATAGGTCAATTGAATCTTATAATCTTATCAGTTAACGGTTAATAATCGGTTAACGAGTTCCGGTTGTCGGTCAGGAAAATTACCCGAAATGAGTATCCCTAGTTGGTACTGTACTATATAGTACAGCCATGCTAACAAGATGTAGCTAAATAATTCCCCTAGCTTGCTAGCAAACCAAATGCCAGCCAGTCTTAAATTAATCAAACCATCTTTCTAGGTACATTAGCAAATTTGACATCAAATATGACACACTTAAAGGTTCAGTGTGTAATTTTTAGTGACATCTAGTGTTATGGTTTCTGAATTGCAACAACCAGTCACTCACTTTCTACCCTTTCCTTTGCAAACACAAAAGCTAAGCTACGGTGGCCGATGTGGGATAAAATATGTCGTCATCTTAGACAGCAGAGTAGAGAGTCAAGCAATGATGTTTCTTTATATAGAGATATTAAGAAATTATATTTACTTAAAGGTACAATATGTAATATCAATCAAAACAATAACAAAATACATACTTTGCATTGAAAGAAAACATCACTATACATATATTATATATATTC
>JACXGM010012847.1:0-23644 GCA_016801145.1 Umbra pygmaea
TGCCTCATACTCATACAGTTAAGCAGACTGTATCAAGTGGGAAGACTTCTAGAGGTTTCTATTTTCAGCTAAAACCTCAACACAGATGCCAAATCTGCAGTTGAAAAGAAAAAAAAGTAAATCTTGGTATTTTCAAATGATGACATATACCAGCATTCAAAATACAGGGGTCACCCAGGATTTTTCATGCGTTTTGATTTGAAATTGACACCAAGGTGGCATTACATTGGAGAGAAATTATTGTCAAAACATGATTATTTACAGATAATCTAAAAAATGTCCTCATTAGAACACTGAAAAAATGACAGCTGAAAAGGTGACTTTGCCATTGTATTTGAAACATGTATTATGAATCAGTAATTTTCAACAATGATACAGTAGATATTTGCCATTGTATTGGATATACTGTACAACTCTGGAAGATTTTTGAACACTACAAAATCATCTGTGTCTGTGGTTTTACTATTGATAGGCATAAGTTTGGATACAATTAAGATTTTCGTTTTATTCCCTAAACTACTGAAAACATTTCTCTCACACTCTAATAAAAATATTGTCATTTATTTGCAGGAAATGACAACTGGTAATGACAACAAAAAAAGATGCAGTATCGTCAGATGAATAATTCAAAGAAAATAAGTTTATATTAAGATTTCTTTTTTTTCTTCAGATTTTCCTCCCTTCCCAATTCCCTATGTAATCCTGCTTTTTCGGCAACTCAGACAGCAACTCCTTGTACAAATCTGTGGGATGACAAGGGGAGCGCACTTGGTTCATCCAACCACATGTCACCCGAGCCGCCGATTATTTTTCACACTGTTCACCCAACACGGAAGCCTTTATTCGGCTCATGCACGGGATGATTACGTTTAGCAGCTTTACTTCCAATATTGAATTCACAGGCGCCTGATCTGCACACAAGGAGTCACTGGAGAGAACTAGGTGGTAGGATAGACTTATCTGACTTATCTAACCCAAATCCCAGGGAGCACTATGCCAATTTTGCGCTGTCTTGTGCACAAGGAAAATCAGAGAACCCATGGTCGGTTTTGAACCCATTCATATTATGTTTTAAACAACACAATACTAATGTCATAGCTTTGGAAGAGTTCAGAAATCAATATTTGAGGAAATAACAATAATTGTATAATAATAATAATTGGCTTTCATGTGTCTTGACAATGATGTTGGGTGACATTATTCCACTCCTGGAGCAAAAATTGAAGCATCTTGGCATTGTTTGATGGCTTGTGACCATCCATCTTCCTCTTGATCACATTCCCGAGGTTTATAATGGGGTTGATTTAAGAAAAAATTGCAGTGGTCTCTTAATTTTCCAGAGCTGTATGTTTTTAATTAAATGCCACCTTGGTGAATTTAGGTAGGAATTTCAATAAAAAACATGCAACTTTCTGGGCTAGTATACATTGTCAACAGAGTCAAAAATATGTCTTGTTTTATTGACAGTGCTGCTTGGTTAATGAAGTATTTAACCGTTTTACAACTTGATGTTAGATGAATTAACGACAAGAGAAACTGTTAACCTATAGCTAAAACTAAAACCAAAACTGAACATTACATCCATTGATTTTTAGCTAGTTGTTATTAAGGTTAGCATAAGTTTTAAATGGATTTTTTAAAGATAATTCTCATTTTTAATGTTGTTATTTTTATCAGTGACATCCTGGTAACAACATTGGTGGGTAAACAGATGGCTGTCATAATACAAAATTAATATTCAGATTTCGTTCTTTAAAAGAAAATAGTCAAAATCAACATTTGCAAGTTGTCTTTAAACATGTTAACATAATTACAGACCTCTGTGTATTGCTATTTAAATTAATATTTGGCATCACCACCTTTCACTATAATAATAGCTTTAAGTCATTTGGGGTATGTACCAGATTTGCACAGTTTCTGAGTGATTTTGGCCCATTTTTCTTGGCAGAGGTGCTCTAATTTTTTGGATGACGCTGGTGGACCACAATATTGAAATAGTTTCATATTCCTAATGGGGTTAAGAGCAAGACTTTACTGGTTCACTGTTAGACATTCACCCTTTCTTATCTAGTGTTGCTTTTTGCCATTTTGTTTAGATCACTGAAGCAGGTATTCTTACAATATATCTCTGCATTTAGGTCCATTCCCACAGCATGAGGCTATACCTTATACTTTACTATGGAAATGATGTGTCTTTACACATGGTGTGTTGAGGCATGAGCAGTGCTAAGTTGTTCCACACATGTGTACTGTATGTTTTGACCAAAAATATCAATATCTTAGTCTTATCTGACCACATTGGGTTCCTCTCTGGAAAACTCCAGACATGCTTTCCCATGGCACTTTCAGAGTTAAAGAATATTTCCTGTCGTCCTCAATATAGACCATACAGACTGGTTTACCAGCTGCCTTAAAGTGATTCTTTACCTCTCGGTGGCTTCTTCTTTCAAAAATCTGCTTGGGCTAGGTTTTGAGGGGCAGGTATTCCTTGGCAGTGCATGGGTGGTCTTTTAAAAACTGTTCTTTTTTTCACTTTACTTTGTTATGGCGTTCGTTTCATTTGTGTATCTGGGAGCTTCCACAGCACGAGGTTGAATAATTATGCACCCATTTAAAAAAGAATTATACTCATTCAGTAATATTCAAAAAGATTGTGTACACAGAATTCTGGTTTTGGCATGTTACATCTCTTTATATGTGTCCGTGGCTAGTCCTTTTAATTTGCTAATTGTAACTTTTATGATTTACAGGGACGAGATCCAGGCATACTACCCCAACAACTTCATTCAGAGAGGCGACACAGACCGCTTCTATATCCTCAACACTCTTTTCAACCTCCCAGGTAGCAGCTAGCATGTAATTTTCTTTGTTTTTTACAATCAAAATGTAAGGAAAGGAAAGTAATTCCCCTCTTGCTTGTCCCACAGAGACATATCTGTATGCGTGCCTCGTGGATCTCTTCAACAGATGCAGCCGATACATTAAGTGAGTAGATCAGTTCCTCTCATCCCGTTACTTCCTACCTTGTGTTTTTTCTACAATTATTAATAATATTAAATAATACAAATTTAAATGGGGTAAATCCTATGTATATACACTACGGGTCAAACATTTTTGATAGAAATTGATACCATCATTCAGCAAGGTAGCATTAAGTTGATCAGACATTTTAGTCAAAACATAATTAGTTTTGGATGAGCTTAAGGTTTCTTCATTAGGACACTGACTTAATGGCTGCTGAAAATGTGGCTTTTTTATAATTAATTATAATCAATTTAATCAGCAATTTCTAGCAGCGATAGACATTCGCCACATTGGAAATGTCTTGGATTTATAGTATAATCAATTTCATGCCAACGTGGTGAATTTATATCAAAAACATGAAAATCCCTGGGTGTTCTAAGACTTTTGACTGGTAGTCAAATTTTATCATTAAAAATAAGTGAATAATGTTAATTTAGTTTCTCTACTCCTTTGTTTCTTACAGCTGCCAGAAAGGCTACAGATATGGTGACTTGTTCATGTCATTCAGAAGCATGTTCCAGGATGTTCGAGAAGCAATGGAGTATGTTCACGAAATGGTTAGCTTTGTTATTACAATCCCCAATACTGGCACACAAATAGTGAAACACAGGGTCTGGCAGGTTACTTGTTAAATGTAATCAGTTACAGTTACTAGTTACTCATCCAAATTGTAATCAGGTAACGTAGTCTGATTTACTAGCCATTATTTTTATATTTTATGTCAAGGGCATTATAGGTGGACTGATGGCAAGTGGTAGTTTACCGAAAGAAAACATATATACAGTTGTATGCAAATATTTAGTCACTCCTGACAATCTCCATGGTTTGTTTAAGCAATTTTATTTTAATCTATTAAATAACTGAAGGACACAGTAATATTTTGGTATTGAAATAAGGTTCATTGGATTAACAGAAAATGTGCAATATGCTTCAAAACAAAATTAGACAAGTGGATAAATTTGGTCACCCTTGTCATTTTGTTGATTTGAATACCTGTAACTACCTAGCACTGATTAAGTGGAACACACAATTGGTTTGGTGAGCTCATTAAGCCTTGAACTTCATAGACAGGTGCATCCAATCATGAGAAAAGGTATATAAGGTGGCTAATTGCAATTTGTTGTTCTTTTTGACTCTCCTCTGAAGAGTGGCATCATGGGGGCCTCAAAACAACTCTCAAATGACCTGAAAACAAAGATTGTTCAACGTTATGGTTTAGGGAAAGGCTACAAAAAGCTATTGCAGAGATTTAAGCTGTCAGTGTCCACTGTGAGGAACATAGTGAGGAAATTGTAGACCACAGGCACAGTTCTTGTTAACGCCAGAAGTGGCAGGCCAAGTAAAATTTGGAGAGGCAAAGGCGAAGGATGGAAAGAACGGTCAAAAACAGCCCACAGACCACTTCGAAAGACCTACAACATCATCTTGCTGTAGATGGTGTCACTGTGCATCGTTCAACAATTCAGCGCACGTTGCACAAGGAGAAGCTGTATGGGAGAGTGATGCAGAAGAGTCGCTTGAGGTATGCAAACGCACATTTGGACAAGCCAGTTTCATTTTGGAAGAACGTGCTCTGGACTGTGTGGCCAGTGTCGGTACTGGGGAGTCTTTTTTATTTATAAATGATAATCATGGAAATTTGTCAGGGGTGCCTAAACTTTTGCATATGACTGTATATCAAAGGAGTATGCTGTTTTGGGTGGATTACCTTTAGGTATAGTGTCCAAAATTGGCTGTTGACAATATAATAATATTTAATTTCAAAATGATCTGTAATCCGACAATTTTATTGCCAGTAACATAACTGATTACAGTTTCTTTTAAATGCTATCTGGTTACTGTAATCAGGTTACTGTAATAAGTTACACTCCAACCCTGGTGAAACATAACTGTCTTTTTATAAAACACTATCATCTATTGTTTGTGTCCATAGGGCTGTCTGAAAGAAAGAACTCTGAAGAATTTGGATAAATATGTAGTCAGAGATGTGAGTAAAAATAACTTTGACATTTTTTGTGGCAATGGTTTTGTCAAAGTGATGTAGATATTTATGTAGAGTACAAAATTACCTTTATTTATACCTTTATTTATGAAAAACATATTAAGTTGCTGAAACTATATTGAGGTATTGTTTAACACTCTGAAATTACCTAAACTTTCTCTACCCTCTCATTTACCTTGTCTATAGCCAAACTTACCTGTTCTCCTCAGTCGTATTAAGAACGTGGCAAAAGTGTTCCTGGCGACTAATAGTGACTACAACTACACAGAGGTCTGTTATTAGTGGTGTAGGTTTTATTTTGTGAATGTAGTCAGAGATACCCTCAAACATGTCTCTTTCACCCTAGGCTATCATGAAATATTTGCTTGAAACTCAGCCTGGTGCCAAGGTAAATAAAGCTGTCTCCAGTTTCAAATGGGGAACAGGTTATTTTGGGGAACAAGTTTACATTTATTGTAATGAACTATTTCTTTCTCATAAGAACCCACAGCCAACGTGGCGTACATTCTTTGACCTTGTCGTCGTGGATACAAGAAAGCCACTTTTTTTTGGTGAGGGAACAGTTCTAAGGCAGGTGGACACGGTAAGACCCTTTCACTCATCATAAAACGGAGACAAAATGAACCACCCTGTCAGAACCAAACAATAGATCGTTCTAATGTGTCCGTCATAGAACACGGGGAAGCTACGCATCGGAACGTACACAGGAAACCTCTCACATGGAACCGTCTACTCTGGAGGTAGGGATGTTTCTTTTTCATACTGTTGTAAACAAACAAGGATATATATCCTAGGAAGACGGGATGGAGTGCCTGGTAACAGAGGGCCCAGCTCAGCCGACTGTCTCCCCAAACATACCTGTACATGTTCTCAGATTTGGGACCTTAGACTGCTACACCGAACTCCGGCACCCTACCATGTTCTTTTGTCTGTCCATTCCCACTCCATCTATCCTCCATGCAGGCTCCTCAGACATTGTGTGTGACCTACTGGATGTGAAGGGGAAGGACATTCTCTATGTGGGAGACCATATCTTTGGGGACATCCTGAAGTCTAAGAAGAGGCAAGGTTGGAAGACCTTCTTGGTGGTGCCTGAGTTGGCCAATGAGCTGCAAGTGTGGAAAGATAAGAGATGTAAGGACAGATATGGTGGTCAACTTCCTCATCATGACGTAAAAGTGACCCAAAAACTGACCATTTACACTCCACACCATGGCCACGTACCTTGTTAGGTAATGTTATCTAGATGTTGCAACTACTGTTTTGATGAGTACCTTTTGTTTTTCTTCAAGATCTCTTTGAAGAGCTGAAGCGTCTCGATGTGTTTCTAGCTGGGTTGTACCAGTGAGTGGGCACTTCCTCTGTTCTATGTGTGACATGTTTCTAATAATGCGTTAACAGCTTAGTATGACCTTGTCGACCTGATTGGTCTCTCCTCAGGCACATGGACAGCAGCTGTTCAGTTTGCCCAGACATCACTGACATCCAAACACGGATGAAGGTAACTCGTGCTTTCTGACAATCACTCATGCGCTAATTTTGTATTGTTTTTACCAATAATCAAGCTGGTATGTTGACTACAAACCAATTGTTATGTACAACAACAACCTGGGAGAAATTACTGTTGGTGAAAAGAGGCAACCTTACCCTGACCACTAGACCACCCTAATGTTTTTGTTTTCCATGCAAAATGTTAGCAAATTGACTGAGGTCATTTTCATTCTAGTTTTATGATGCTGCTAATTTGGACTGCCTGGCTTACAGGTTGTGACGTATAGAATGGATTTGTCCTATGGACAGATGGGCAGCCTGCTGCGTAGTGGCTCCCGACAGACCTTGTTTGCCAGCCAGCTCATACGTTATGCTGACCTGTACTCTTCAAATTGTGTCAACTTGCTTTACTACCCATTCAGTTACCTGTTCAGAGCCACGCCAGTCTTGGTGAGTCACACCTTAAATAAACCTGGGGTGAACACATGGATATGCATCTACTCTTGCACAAAATCCCTTGCTGAAAAATAAAATAATAAACATTGACCACCTTCTTCGATGCTGTTCAGATGCCCCACGAGATCTGGGTGGATCATCACCCGCTTGACTTCCCGTCAACTGAGTTCTCTGCTCTGGATCATGTCCACATTATGACAGAAGACAAGGTTTGACCCTCAGACCTACGCTATTATTTACAAAAGTTTTTATTGGTTTTCTGTAGATAAACACTGTATATATTTGTAGAAGTAGACAGTGTCTTGCTTTACGCCCTCAAAAGTATATCATGGTTGCTTGTATCTTCCATCTTCAAGTCCACATTGATTTTAAAGTAATGTGTAACCTTTTTTTCCTCACAGAAAGCGATTGCACAAGATAGCACAGAGGACCTGAAAGAGTGAGGATTTTATCAAAGCAAGTGTTCCGTTCTTAAAACAACAGAACACAAGACAGTGTGTAGCGCCACCTGCTGGACAAGAGTTATACCTTGTTTTTTATCTACCAACTATGTAATGACCCAGAACATCAAGAGGGGGTAAACAAATGATAAACCCAAAGTGATTTACATTTTTCATTACAGCCCACACTAGAACCATTTTAGGTTAAAGATGGAAACTTTGCTTTTCTGGGCGATTGTACAGAGACAATTGATGGTTAAAGGAGTAAATTCATCCCATATGAACTTCTGTTACCCAGCAAGTACACACACATGTTTAAATTGTAATATTTGTTTTAATGAAACTATGTTTATTTAGACTTATTTTACTAGATTACCTATATTACCTATACAATGTTCTATTTGCAATAAAGCTTGAGTTTTCAGTTGTTTTTTAAAGCATATACTGTCTTTAGAAACCTATCCTTGTCTTTGTGAATTTTGTACTTAAGTGCTTTTATTAACTATTTATTCAATATATTAGACATTTCCAAAACAGTAATCATTCCTATTGTGTTGAAACAAAAAATTCCAGTGTAATTTCAACATGATTTGAGTCCGACAGACCTAATCTTGGAGTGTACTTACGCCGTCTGCCCGTCAAATGGCGTCATCGCTGTTCAGTGCAAAATCTTTACAGCCCATTGTGTGCAAATGCATGGTGGGATAATAACTTTAGTATTTTTTGTCCATCCACGGTGAAAAATAAGAAACATCAGTTGAAATATTTCTAAACTATATGTTTAATATCAGAAATACTAAATATTGCAAAAGGCATACTAGTCTACAAGCCCAAACTCTTAGCATTTGCTGTCATAATAATTTTACTATTTCCTATTCGTAACAGATTCATGGTCAGCAATGGAAGGATATTACCCTAATACCTGTCCCCATGCTCATTACAGTTGCTTATTTCTGGGGGGGGGGTGGCTCTAGCCCTCTCCCTCTAACCCCCAGACGTGCTCAATGGGATTGAGATCCAGGCTCTTAGCTGGTCATGGCAGAACACTAACATTCCTGTCTTCCAGGATATCACACACAGAACGATCATTATAGCTGGTGCTGTCATGCTGGAGGGTCATGTCAGGATGAGCCTGCAGGAAGGGTACCACAAGGGAGGATTTCTTCACTATTATGCACAGCATTGAGATTGCCTGCAATGACAACAAGCTCAGTCTGATGATGCTGTGATACTGCAGCAGACCATGACGAACACTCCGCATCCAAATTGATCCCGCTTCAGAGTACAGGCCTCAGTGTAACGCTCATCCCTTGATGACATTTGTGAGTTCGACCATCACCCCTGGTTAAACAAAACCGTGAGTAGTCAGTGAAATAGTTTTTTCCAGTCCTGTTTTGTCCAGTAAAGTTGGGTTTAAGCCCATAGGCAAAGTTGTTGCCACTGATGTATGATGCACATCTGCCTTACAACAGGACTACAAGCCCTCAGTCCAGCCTCTCTCAGCTTATTGAGGACAGTCTGAACACTGAAGGACAGATTGTGCATTCCTGGTTTAACTGGGACAGTTGTTGCCATGATGTACCTGTCCCACAGGTGTGATGTTCATATGTACTGATCCTGTTCAGGTGTCGTTACACGTGTTCTGCCACTGTGAGGATGATCAGCTGTCTGTCCTATTTTCCCGTAGCGCTGTCTTAGCCATCTCACAGTAGAGACATTGCAATTTATTGCCCTGGAAATATCTGCAGTCCTCATGCCTCCTTGCAGCATGCCTAAGGCACGTTCACGCAGGCACCCTGGGCATCTTTGATTTGGGGTTTTTCAGTAGAAAGGTCTCTAGTGTCCTCAGTTTTCATAACTGTGACCTTAATTGCCTACAGTCTGTAAGCTTTTGGTGTTTTAACGACCTGTTCCACAGGTGCATCATTATTTTTTGGTCTTTGAACAAGCATGGAGAACATTGTTTGAAACCTTTACAATGAAAATCTGTAGTTATTTGGCTTTTTACAAATTACCTTTAAAATACAGCATCCTGAAAAGGGATGTTTATTTTCTTACTGAGTTTATTAGGGCTGGTTTACGTTCGGGAACACGAGCGCGTCACATGTGTAGATAAGATTTAATTGCGCAAGTACTTTTTTTACAGGAAAGTTGCCCTTTACAAATAGCCAACATGGTTCTAAGAAGATCTATAAATGTATCACATATAATTATTTGTGAAAGCATTCCTAAACTGTACAATGAATACCAATTTCTACTTTTAATCAGAGCAGGCTACATTTATGATTTCAATTCATATATATTTTAATTACTCCCTATGTGAGGGGGGAAAAAGCCTAAATTAAAGTGAAAATAAACATATCACCTTAACCTAATGATTACATTTGTCTGTTTTATTAATCTTACTTTTCTCAACCAACATACATATGCTACTGGATCCATTCCAAAAGAGCAGACCAACACAAAACAAATTAAAACATTTTATTTACTACATTAAATGCATGAACTAACTCAATGAATACATTT
Source organism: Umbra pygmaea (assembly GCA_016801145.1). Lineage (NCBI taxonomy): Eukaryota > Metazoa > Chordata > Actinopteri > Esociformes > Umbridae > Umbra > Umbra pygmaea. The sequence goes on from JACXGM010012847.1 coordinate 9,940, forward strand.
TAATGTTAGTCCATATGGGTTGGCCTACACTGTGCGTCACAGCCTAGTGAACCCTCTGTGTGACTAGATAATTGACTTATGAACTTCTCCATTGCCATAAACTGGGAGTAATGGTGCTTGCCTTAACCATAGACAAGTGGCACTGCAAAAAAGTGACCTGTTGGATTCAGAGCAGGGAGCTCCATGCTCTACCCAGTCAGATAGGACTGCAGACGCACCACCGTCCCCCATTCCAAACATTCCAGGATTTCCCAGAAAGCACTGCAAGCAAGCCTCAACAAGTCACATTCTTCACTCTGGGAGAAATTTACAGTCAAGTGGCTGAGATAAATCTACTCCACCTTAATAACACTGACTTCACTGCAATGAGGATGCATATAAATGATCAACAAATATTGTGTCCCTCCCTTAAGAAAACATTCACTTTTTAATTTACATTCTTTGAAAATTGACAAAAACTGGAAATGTATTCATCTATAGGCACCACAGGCTGGTAAATGAAAGGAAATTTGCCTTCATGCAAATGGGACTGAGCCGTAAATAACAGAAACAACTACGCACAAACATTGTGTAGCACTTATGAAGGTGCTTTGTCTTCAGATGTTTTCCAACACTAACAGGTTTTTCTCTACACACCTTTGACATATGAGAGACAGAGTTTGGCTTTTGGCGACAAAAAATGTATTAGCTTAAACATGAATTGAAGAGTTGTGAGTTAAAAACCAACATGCGTTCATAACGATTTGAAGCAAAGCAATACATCTGAAGATGACACTCGCAACCAACTTTCCCAGCAGCCTGATACTTTGAAGGCCTCCCAGATGAGGCTACACACAGAAGCCCCCCTAAGCCCTCATACCCCTCCCCCATCACCACCATACACAGAACAGGACTGGCCTCCCCACATTCCTCCATAACATGCCCCTCCCCCACCCACACACCGTCTGACCTGCCTGTACAAAGGATGCTCAAAACACACCCAGATTAACTCCAAGACATTTCTTATTTACTTTTGGGAACCTTACACTTGGGTGCACATCAACATTTTATCACTAAGTATTTGTTAACTACCTCTTCCTAAACTTGCTCAAGACAAACTTTTAGGCATATATCAACTATTTTTAAAAGGACATGTTTTAGAAAATATTAAGAAAGGTGTCAAGCATTTTGCCTCTAACTATATTTAATTACATTTCAGTGTTTATATCACTGTTGGGCATTTTACTATTTATGACTACAAATTAAGAGATTGGAATAATCTTCTTAAAACATTTGCAGAGCTTGTTGTTACTATTAGAATATACTCTTTTACTTAAATACATACTGTGGCCACGTCTATAGCTCACACCATGTGACTACTATTGATTTATGTCATCTGATACTTTTGAAAGAGACATCGAAAGCAATACAGCTATTCCTGTCTATGCCACCATGAATTCAGAGCAAACTGAGGGCAAATGCTATGACAATACTATTGCACTGCTAGAATGGATGGTACAGTAGTGCAACATTGTCAAAGCGGCTGACCTCAGCAGGTTTCAGCATGTGGACATGGGTACAGCCATTTTGTACTGCCATTGAACATAGGCAGATGTTCATAGCTGACATTTACCATCAATAGATTGCACACTATAGCTGAGGAGATTAGATAGCCATACAATAAAAGCTCAGTCCAAACATAACCATTACTCTGACACCATTACACCTGAGGTAAAATGATCATAGCTGCAGCAAAATAATCACTCGAAGCATTACATTTTGGGCACAATGATATCAATCGAAAGATCAAAACCGACAAATCGTCTGACAGTGGGCAAACTTCATGTACAACTTCGGAGACAAAAACAACAGAACAAGTTTAGACTTGCAAAATGTTAAGGAGCCCAATATTAAGTCTTCCAAAAGCCTCACAAAATACCAACAAGCACATGCGTTTTCATTCCCTGTCAACTCACTGAGGTGAGATGTTAAGGCAATAGAGGGAGGTGTGGGTCTCCGTTTCATCAGCCAATGCCCTTTTAATATTGCACTGCTCATCTCAATGGCCAGTAGTACAACAGAAAAAGGGCAGTGGACAACCACATGGACACCATCAGTCTCATCTGGAGAACGAAGTGCTTCTTACATCCATTCTTCTGTTCCACCATGACACTGCCAGTTAATCAATAGCTGATCAATTCTGATTCACAGTCCCTGTTTATAAAAAAGAATAAGCTCCGATTTCATACTTTCATGTTGAGTTGCAGTGCCACAAAATATACAATGTTTTCATTTCTTATTGTTAACCCTTAGTAGAGTAGGGAAAGCTGCAAGTTGAGAGATGTATGAAGTAAAAGTGGTCAAAAATGTTTATAGAGATGACTGATTGAAAACATGCACTTAACTGACAAATCTCAACAAATAAGTTTTCCCATCTCTAATTTCAGCATATAGAAATTAAAACCCTTATTAAAACACTAATCTCTACAATGTTAGCTGTAAATTTTCCTTTAATACATGCTCAACTTGTCCGATCAAATTGATTTTATAAAGGTTAAGTTACGCAAACATTAGGTATAATAGAAGTGTTATGTTTTAACCTCACATTCAACTGAGAAAAGAGCGGTTTTCACAGAATCATTAATAGTTCTAATGAAATGTATTCTAATTCTGAGAACAAGCTGACATTTTGTTACTGTGCAACATTTTCATTTAGACTTTGTACTTTTAAAATCATGGTTGAAACTTAAATCAGGAACATGTATTATTTGTTCACTTTTTTGTTTGAAATCCTACCCAATAAATTATGTAGACCTTTTGGAATAAACATACACAAAATATTGGAGTCTGCCTTATCTAAAAAAATATCTGTTGAACATAGCATATCTCTACAGTCATCAAAGTTATCTACAACTCCTTGTTATTAAAATTTATTTACGCCAGGTCATATAATACACGTTTATTTAACCTACTTAGGACTGCAAATAAACTAGAAAATGTGCAAAACTAATTAAAAGTTAGTTAGGTTAGTTTGTTTAACTTAGTCGTGTCCATGCATTACAACTACCCAATTGAGTTATTGTACATGGATACAAACAGAAAGTACACAGACGTGCCAACGAACCTTCGGTTTTCTTGAGCTTTCGACTTCAATATCATAAGGACAATTATCAATTTAGCAGGAATGGATACAATCTGCCAACCAAATGTGCCAGCTCTCTCACTACCACGCAGACGACTTGTTACATTATAGCCAGCATTGACTCTATGCACAATCAATCCATGGCCATGAATGTCCGTCGAAATTATTATCAATTACACGTGATACATCGATTTAGGACTACAATTCAAAATGTCCTGTTTAATCCAGCATTAGGACAGCAGAAATTGGTCGAATCTTGTGGCGAAGGTCTTCCTTTCCCATTTTTTAAAGTAATGTCCTGACGCGCATGGAAATGTCAGGGCTTTCTTGATGTCTCATCTTCGCCTAATTATTATAAATAACCCTTTCATGACTCCCATCTCCACCCTTCCCAACTTGCCAGTTTCGCCCTGAGCTCCCGCCATTTCCGCCCAATGCTACTCACACAAACAGAGGACCCCCCAAATTCATGAATGGTATGCTACCTAGCCAAGGGAGGGACAATCAATCCGTTAGACAAAAAAGGAAAAGAAGGAAAAGTTGACGAAAAAATAGGGACAAGCCCCACAATTAACAACACCTATGTGTCCGTTACATTCGGAATTCAAACCGTCACTTCCACACGCGTTAACAGAAAGCCATTTCTCTTACTCTTGTAGATAAAATATAAAATCTTTCATGCACAACCGCACGGCCTCCGAGATCCAGACTCCATCTTTGACTACTTGACATTCAGAGCCTGGCGGAGCAAATTCCTCGTTTGCATGCCTTCTACTGATTGGCTTCTTCTTGCGCTAGTCTTTGCCATATGATAAGCCATTGGTTTAGTTTCGGGGTGTTCGTCGTTTTTATCGGTTCCGGGATTGGTCACATACAAGGAGCGCCACAGCCTATTACGAATGCGTGATTAACTATCTCCCATTCACAAATTTCTCATCACCATTACTTTTCATTATGTTTCTATCTACTTTTTCGAGCGTTAAATTCGCACGCGTCTTTAAAGGGATTAAGCATATAACAGGATTAACCTATAATGATTATGCTTGTGGTTGTTAATAACCTACTGTAATTTGAACACCACTAAGACCAGCTCCAGGACGAAATTTAAATTAAAACACAATAAAAATGTGTAAATATTAGATTTTCTCTCCATATTTTTTAACATGTAGTTATTTGAAAAACCACATATAATTACCTACATTTGGCTAATGAGACCTGACACCTGCAAACATGCACTGCAATGACAGTAAAAATGTTAAATAAAACAAATTGTATCTATTAGACTAATTTCAACTCTAAATTAAATATTAGGACCTGTCACCAGTAGTGATGGCCGTTTTGAAATGTTTTATGAGTTCAATGCAGGCTGTGCATTTTGGGAGCTTTGGATTTCGTTTTCGTAACTGTTGAGTTAACCAGTGGGGGCAGTCACATGAGAAGTTAGTTTTAACTTTAGAGTTGACCAGTTGAGGCAGTCACAGGAGGGGTTAGTTTTAACTGTAGAGTTGACCAGTTGAGGCAGTCACAGGAGGGGTTAGTTTTAACTGTAGAGTTGACCAGTTGAGGCAGTCACAGGAGGGGTTAGTTTTAACTGTAGAGTTGACCAGTTGAGGCAGTCACAGGAGGGGTTAGTTTTAACTGTAGAGTTGACCAGTTGAGGCAGTCACAGGAGGCATTTGAACCCTTGCAAAAATGTTGATTGATGCCTGGAGGAGAGTAGTGGGCTGTGAAATCTGGCATTCCTGACCAGGGGAGCTGAAATAATGGTATTGTCAAGCAGAAGAGGGCCCACTTTTCACCCCCCAGCCCCACCCTGAATGGATCTGATTGTGCAGCCAATCGGGAAAAAATATTTGCTGTAAGGCGGGGCCTGATGAACACAGATGGGATAGAGATACAGAGGGCAGGGATGCTCTTTATCGTCTAGGTTACATTCTGCCAAAACTTTCAATATGGTCTTTCAAGAGTTTGTAAAATATGTAAATAAAAAATGTTTATTGACAGCAGGACTGATTTGCACGCTCCCTCCCCCCCCCACCCCCCCACCACTCTTGGACCATTTAAAGCACATGTTTTTGTAGGGGTATGGATGCAGTGTAAAACTATTAAACATTTAGAAATACTAAAAAGCAGGTTCATGAATTAGATCATAATGAGAGAAAAAATAGGTGACACAGTGCTGGACAGCTGTTATTTCTAGCCTCTCACTGAGCTAAACTTGATTTCTGTTCCAAAGACATTCCATGGAAAACAAATCCCATCAATATATTGATGGGAGAATCTTTGTAAAACTTTATTTGGGGAATTGCATTCATGAATTACTAAGGGGAAATAAATTGGATATATTGAATCTAACTTCCATCCATTAATATTTATAAGGGAAAGATAAAGGAAGGATTAAATGTACAATGAATCACAACACTAGTATAGAGCAACAATTGAATATTTCATCCCAACGTTATCCAGACTGCTCACTTCATTAGCATTCTAAAACATGTTTTAACCATGGAGTTAGACAGTCCTGAAGGTTTGTCCAAAAAACCTCTGACAGTCTTTAACCGTTTGCTTTGCAAATATCAACTCAGGAATAGAACTCTAACACTTGTCTTAGCCTCAGAAGATATTACTCTATGTCTGAGCTAAAAGGGAAGCTGTGTAGATAATGATAATGTTACATGGATTCAATTGGTTCAATTTCTTTAATAGAAGCTTTAAAGCATAAAAACGATTGGTTTAACTTTTTGTAATTAAATGAAAATATAAAGAAAACATTTTAAACAAATAACAATGGTGTATTTTTCATGTAATATGTATATGCAAAATAGTAAAAGATATTGTGTTGAAATTTGAGAATTAGTATGTGATATGTATGGACATTGCTTATCACCACTGCTAAAGTTGGAGATTGTAGCATACAGAAAAAAGATTATAAGCAGTCATGTAATTACTAAAATGTATTTGATAATAAGAATTTTCTTTTGTTATACTTTTTAGTATTATTATCCTAATTATAATGATATACAAACACAAAATAGTTGTATAATTGTTAGTAATATAATTTCTATTATAATTTAATAGACAAATAAAACTACAATTTTGGCTGAATATCACTTCAGTAATAATTGATTACTGATTATAATGTTAATTGTGTATAGTGTTCATTTTAGATATATTTTTTCCTCCCTTAACAAAACCATAATTTTTCATTCAGATTAATTGTATCTTTAATTATTGTTTTATTGTTGTTACATCTTTAGTTCATTATTCAACTCTACAATATATTTATATTAAGTATAATGGTTTAATGACAAAATATGAAGAAAGTTTAATTTAAACTCCTTGATGCATAAGTGTTTTACTAAAATTAAATACACAAATTAATAAAGAATTTAGTCTAGCAAAATTGTTTATTAATTGAAAATAAGTATAATTCTCAAAATAAAAGTTTTTTATATACAAAACAACAATATAATAATGTAACCTAACGAAATACATTTTTTCAACATCATCACAGGTTTTATCTGTGTTTTTCCTACATGCTATCTGTGTTTCCAAACGCTTTAACATTTAAAATGCAAGTCTTCAGAAAATAATTATATTTATATTTTCAGGAACAATTTATCGTTCTGACTGATGTTGAAAAACAAACAGTTGCAAACATCTAATTAAGAGGAAAATTTTAACACATCAGGTATGGTTGCTTGAATAGGCTGCTTTCATGCTTCAATGTAGACTGTATGGCAAATATTTGCCATGTGTCTGCCTTCAAAGTATTTAATGACACTAGGGTGAGACATTCCTTCTATTTATGGATTACAAATAGAGCGAAATGGGCAAAAATTACCTGGAGTATAAAGAATTTGATACTAAGAAATATATTGATATGTATTTCCCATTTTGATAATATACTTCTGCAAGAATAGAACAAACCAAGACAATAATTAATATGCCTATTTCAATATGGTTTTTGGAAACACTGAATATTGAGATCATTTTCCATGCTGTGACGTGTTGTTGGGGCTGAGAGGATCCCTATAACATGGGAGTTATTGGAACCATCTTTTTCCAAACTCCTTCTGAAAATGTACCTCCCAGTCCCTTCTTCCTCTGCCCTTTGACCCCTACCAACCCCCACCCTTCCAATTCCAGTCTCTTTTCTGATTCTCTCTCATCAGGAGAAAGGCAAACAACGGTGATGGATAGTCATTGATAATTTTGCTCTGAAAAATGTTAATGGATTGTTTGTGTGTGTGTGTGTGTGTGTGTTAGTGTGGGGGGATGGCAGTGCTTCCAATCCTTCCTCACATTGCGTAGATCCCACCTCTTGCACCCAGCCACTGTGTGCACCGTCTCCCCCACTAAAGCCTCCGTTCTACCCCTCCACCCTCCCTTGCCTCCATGCATGACATTCCAGCTGTGTGGGTGGCACTGCCTTTTGCAGTGTCTCCGGCAGTATGGAGACTGCTTCTGAAGCTCAGCCCGACCAAAAACATCCCAGAAGTTCTATCTTAAGCTTGACAGTTTCACCAGGTGCTTGAGAGTATTTATTTAGAATGTAGATCAGCTAGTGCATGAGAAGTGTTTGTGCTATGTTGCAAAAATGTTCCCAAGTGTATTCAAAAGTGTAGTTAAACCAGGACAGGAAATTATTTTAGTCAGTCCAATCGCAGCTGTATTATTCAAAGAAGAACAAGATGAAGAACATCATACTTTAAGTCCAGCAAAGTATTACTTCATACCTTTAACTATTATGGTTTGAACATGCAACCTTTAAACTGGAAGTAAAAAGATAACATGGATCATTTATTTACCTCAGATTATTTAAGATACCTCTTATCTTTTGCACAAAAAACCCACCACCAATGGAGAATTATTGAGAATAATTGTTGACCATTTTCATGTAGGAATGGAATTTTACACACACAGTCCACTCAACCTTTCGCTTCTCTGTTCTTTGGTGTAAACCAAGTCTGTTTTTCCAGGGTGACTATGTGGAGCAGTGTCCAAACGACAAAACCTTAACCCCATTAACCAAAACTTCAGAGGAATTCCTCACTTTACGTGCGGAATGCACTTAGGGTCAGAGGGCAAAGGGCCAGAGGGAATTCACCCGCGCCCAGGCAGGCAAACCTTATTTAAACAAGGCTGGAATGCCAGGCAGGAAGAAACGAGGGATAAGTCTTCTATCATTAGCCGAGGTGCGAGAATGGGCCACCAACAATTAAATGCTCTTAGTAGGATACCTGTGTATCCACTAGTGTATTGTAGTTCAGGAGTTGGAATCCACTGGTGTACTATAGTTCAGAAGTTTGTATCCACTGGTGTACTGCAGTACAGAAGTTAGTATCCACTGGTGTACTGTAGTACTAATGGATTTAGTATCCATTGGCATAATATAATACAGAATTTTATATCCACTGGCACAATAGTAGTACAGGATTTAGTATCCAATGGCATAACATAGTAAAGGATATAGTATCCACTAGTGTAATATAGTACATGATTTAGTATCCACTGGTCCAATATAGTACAGGATTAAGTAACCACTGGGATAATATACGTTAGGATTTACTATCCACTGGAGTTTGTATCCACTGTTGTAACTTAGTACAAATTACTGTTGTCATTTGTTATCCATCATTGGATATATACAGTATATACATCTCTGGAAACAATTAAGAAACCACAGCAAAATCAGCAGTGTCATTGGATTTACTATCGATATGTATGTGTTGATTAGATATATTTTTGTTTTATTCCATAAATTACTGACAACATTTCTCCCAAATTCCAAATAAAAATACTTTAATTCAGAGCATTTATTTGCAGAAAATTACAACTGTTCAAAATTACAAAAAAAAGATGCAGTGTTGTCAGATCTCAAAAAAGTTCCTATTTATTTTTAAACAACACAATACAAATGTGTTATCTTAGGAAGAGTTCAGAAATCAATATTTGGTGGAATAATAATTATTGTATAATAATAATAATTGACTTTCATGCATCTTGGCATGCTCTCCACTAGTCTTTCACATTGATGTTGGGTGACTTTATGCCACTACTGGTGCTAAAAGTCAAGCAGCTCAGCTTTTTTTGATGGCTTATGACCATCCATCTTCCTCTTGATCACATTCCAGAGGCTTTGAATAGGGTTTATTTAAGAAAAATAGGCAGTGGTGTCTTATTTTTCCAGAGCTGTATATACAATGAAAAAGGTTCCCCAATAGCTCAAACTTTAAGAATGCCTACAGCAGGGCTGCCCAACCCTGTTCCTGGAGATCTACTGTCCCGTAGGTTCTCTAAAACACCAGTTATCACTAATCTGTTTTTGATATTTATCCAGCTAATTATAATCAGGTGTGCAAAACCAGGGAGAAGGAGGATATGTATATGATAGTAGCAATCCAGGAACAGGGTTGAGCAGCAATGATGCTCCTTTTTTTTAGAGACGCTCTCCTTTTCTTATTTGCTATATTCCATCATGCTGTTTTGAACATATTAGCACAACTTGAATCATTGTCAAAGCTAATCTTGTCATATTGAAAATAAATAGATAACAAGGGTGACACAGTTTGCCAGTAAACAATAGTTGCTGGTTTTAATCAAGGTGTGTCACTGAGCAAGGCACTTACACCTAGTCACTGCACACAACTTGACAAATGCAAACAATAAATTTTCTGATTAGATTATCTCAATCTACTGTGTTTGGCTTGTTCTTAGAGTGACCAGATACATGCCTGTTTATTCTAAGGATTGAGGAAAATAGGAAACAATCTCCTCCTCACACAGAACCATGTACTGTACCTTCTGACTTTAGGACACCCAGTCTGGCAAGCCGTGCTCCAGACGACATGCTGCCCTGTTTGAGGCCGGCCACCTCAGAGCCCTGTAACTGGGGAGAAACCATTTGATGCTCTGGCCAATAACGTGACAAGGGGAAGACCCTGGAAATTCAACATCCCTGGGCTCACTCCCCTGCCTTGACCTCAGTGACCCTTCCCAACCCCCAATGTCCTGACAGGCCCCTCCCTCCCAACAGCAGTGCTCAATCTACTTGCTATCCATCTCCCAGCATGACCTGTCAAATGCTACAGAATTCATAGTAGTGGGCCTTTTGTTGTTATGCTGATCAATGTCAGGGTGGATGTGGTTTTACAAAAAATATATCCCTTGGTCACAGACAGGGAAATATAACCATGTCTCTACTGGTAATAAAACCTTATTTCTGATTCTGGCTGCATTTTATTTCTCCCCTCCAGACAAAATTGAACATTTACTCCCATGTTCCTATTTAGGTAGACAAGTGTAACAGGACCAGAGGAGATGACTCATCCGTTTTGCCACCTCTCACCACATTGGTGGAATGGCCTTTCACACTGTGATCTACATCCCTGACTCAGCATATTTGGTGCGAAAGAGGGGCAGCCATTTTCCCACAGAAGCAAAAAAGATCCTTCGTTCCAGTATTCCATCAATCCTTGTAGCAGATTCTCTAGCAGATCTAGTCTAGGACTTAGAAACCAGAGAAAATTATAACAAGAACAAGTGATCCTAACCTATTATGTCAGATGTTCCACGGTGGGTAAAACATTGATATACCTCGGACGCAAAGCATTGCAGATCAAGAGATGCCAAACAAATGACTGGCACAGCCCAGAACTCCATTCAAAATATACTCACAGAACATTAAAATCCCCGCATAGCAGTCATTTACATCATGATGGCAATCTATATACATGTATCACTTAGTAAAAGCATGGCGCTTGTAACGTCAAGACTGTACAACCCCAAATTGTACAAAAACATTGGGACAGTATGAAAAATGCAACAAAACAAAGTGTAATTTGAAAATTAAATTCACCCTGTACTATATTTAAAACATTAATAACACGTGATGTTTTAATTTTATTGTGTGAAAATATACACTCACTTCAAAATGTGTGCAACACACTCCAAGCTGCAACACAATCCAAGAGTTCAGACAGTAAACTCTTTACCACTGTGAAACATCACCTTTTCTTTAGTAACACTTATTAAGCATTTGGGCACTGAAGATGCCAGTTGGTTAAGATTAGCAAGCCAAATGTCCCCCCATACATCCATTATGAATGTCCTCAGCCGCGTAATTGTACAGGGCCTTTGTTGCCTTACTTTGGCTAATAAGTGCTATTAAAAGAAAAGGTGATGTTGCACAGTGGTACACAGTTGACTGTCCCAAATAGTTTGGTGTGTGTTGCAGTCATCACATTTGAAATTAGTGTATATTTTCAGAGAAAACTAATTCACAACGTAAAACATCACATCATATTTTTTCAGGATATTACAGGTTAAATAGAATTTTCAAATGACTTTCAGAATTGGGGTTGTATGTTGGATTCCCACAAGTGAGAAGTATGAAAATTGAATGCATTCACTAGTGTAAATCGGATAAGAACGCCTGCTAAAATATGTTCAACAGTGCTACAATACAAAGCAAGGCTTGAACCATCTCAAATAAAAATATATCTTGTGGGATTTCAATTGAGACAATAAGTCAATTCACCGCCTTCAAACATCTGAGCTGGACTGTGTCGCCATCCAGTGGTACATATTGGAAATACAGTATCCCTTTAAAAAAGTATAATAGCCAGATGTTGCTCACTTGAGCTTATTAACCTCTATACAGAAGTGTATTAAGAATGTACACCAACAGTGAAATTGGCATGATGAGTGAGTTTGACAGATCAAAACACAATCCCATTTCCCTTATCTTTCTACAAGTCTAAAGATTCTAGCTCATTTTAAAACCTTAACCAAACAATGTGGAACAGGTGGGTCGGACCTTGGGTGTGATAATTGTATCCTGACCTAACCCAGTAGAAAATTAGAGATGGACACTGGAGCATTACAGTTAGAGTCATGTTTATTTACAGCAGAATCCTGACTGAATGGGAGGAACAGGAAAGGATTAAAGGAGACCACATGTTTAAATTCAGCTCATCAGGATCCATATTTCACTACACAGTTCTTAATTTATTTTAAACAACTTTCTTTATACAGAATCCATTCAGCTGTAATGTCAATGTGGGATGAGCCAACTATTGGAAGGGACAAGGAAAGTAGAACATGGAAACCTAACCCTACAGCACTAAAAAACAAAACCAAATACAAACAAGGGCATAAAAACAAATCGATCTTCCATAAAAAAATGAAAACATCTGTATTTTTTCTTCAGTTATTTCTCACTGCAATGGTCGTGAGATGTTTTTTCTTCCATTTCCATGTCTTTAAAGAGCCAAATGACCGGGGATCAGGTCACATGATGTGCATATTGTCCAGGATGTCATAGTGGGCGGAGCCACATCCACACAAGGTCCAAGTAATGATCAGCTACAGTCAAGTCAGGACTGAACGTGTCTTAAAAAAAAAACAAAAAAAACCTCGGCCAGGTTGGTTGTTGGGTCCGAACTGTTCCGAATCTTCCACACCAGGCCATTGTCCATGTAACTCGTTGCAGCCTTGCTGGAGAAGCCCAGTGCCTCAGGTATTGTCTCTGAGCTGTAGGAGCATTGTTGATGCAGTCTGACACGCACTGTAACACTAGACATGCAAGGCCAGAGAACCAACTGAACAAACAGGTACAAAATAAAAGAGCCCAAACAGGCAACCAGTCAACTGCGTTATTCATTCACATCTCTGTCCCTCTCACACTCACTCAAATTCCAGTATTGTTTCACCTATGATCTATTTGACAAGCACCACTAAACTGTGGGAGGAATGACAACCCAAAAAATGCTGGGATATTAAACCTTTTGACAGTAAAAACTAGCTATGGGTTAGTTTTAATCTCTCAGGGTCCGTCAATTACAATCCTGTACTATGGTACACACTCACACGCCAACACACAGTCTACGGTTCTCAATGTCCATCCTGTCACTTGTGTGAAGGAATGTCCAGCCAAAGAAACCACCACTAGTCTGAATAACCTGCCAGAACAGAGCTGTGATCAAATTCAGAGACCTGCCCAAACAACTACACTTCCCATCAACCCCCATCACCCAAATGTCATTCCACAAGTTCTCATTGTCAAATGTCTTTTATACCTGTCCTGGACCTAAAACATAATGAAATTGTTTATAATAATGAAATAGTCACACATTCTATGCTCACTCGCTCTCTCTCTCACACACACGCACACAAACAAGATACCCAAATATGTGTGTACACATATATACAAAGACAGACGCGTCCCTCATCAATAGCAGGGACACATTCACAATTTATAATGCATCATTTCTGTATATGCCAAGAATAAAATCTTTTCTAAATAAAATACATGTATCTGTGATAGGACAGCATATGGGGGAGGAGAGTGTTAGGAGGGGGAGGGGGCGGGGTTGTTGAGGAAAGTGTTCAGGGGACAGAGGGGGAGATTTGGAGAAGCTCTCCCATTGGCTGCTGTTCCTGTGCACTGATGTCATTGTCCAGCATGTGAGCAGCTCCCCTCTGTGTTTCATTCCAGAATAATAAGAACAATAACCTTAACGATGAAGATGCAGAACATTGATAATAACCCAGTCGTGTCCCACAACTAGTTGTCCATAC
>JACXGM010012848.1:0-23605 GCA_016801145.1 Umbra pygmaea
CCCCCCCCCCCCCAATAAAAACTCTTCGGATCTACACGATTCATGTGGATGACATTTTCCCATTCAAAACGGCGATTTTCGCCGAAAAGCGACTAGTTTGCAGGTATGTATAACTGTAATATAAACACGTTATAACTGTAATATGAACACATTGTTACTGTAATATGAACACATTAATATTACTTTAATATGAACACATATTACTGTAATGTGAACACATATTACTGTAATGTGAACACATTGTTACTGTAATGTGAACACATTGTTACTGTAATGTGAACACATTGTTACTGTAATGTGAACACATTGTTACTGTAATATGTACATGTACTGTAATATGTACATGTACTGTAACTGTAATATGAACACATTGTTACTGTAATATGAACACATTGTTACTGTAATGTGAACACATTGTTACTGTAATATGTACATGTACTGTAACTGTAATATGAACACGTTACTGTATAATGAACACATTGTTACTGTAATATGAACACCTTGTAACTTTTAAAATGGTCAACTGTGCCTATTTAAATGGTTCTGATTCTAAAGAAACCATTTCACTAAAATAAGAATCGATGAGGGACAATGAAAGATTTTCACACATTTTATTGAAATGATCACATTTTAAACAAAACATCTATAATTAGACTTTACAGACCCATAGACCAAAATAAGGTAAACAAACGCTAAACAAAAATTAACTTTAAGATTATTCAAATAATGTCCCCACATTTCTGCACCCATTTTAAATCTGGAATCTTGTGAACTAAATCAAAATCATTATGTATCGGAATGCTTATTAACATTGTTCAGCATCTTCAGGAAAAATAAAATGTGCAAATTTAGTTTAGAACAATAGTTCCCATTTTTGTTCAGTTACAGTTTTAACATTACTCCAGAGGTGTAGAGTCCTTTCAGTACAGTTATAGAACTGTCTTAACCCTTACTGTTACTATGGAAACAGAAACAAAGGAATCAACCCCACTTTCCAAAAGAAAACACCTAATAGACCCAGACAGCATTTACAGTTAGACTATTGATAAACATCATGATTCCAGCAATAAACCAACTTCCTGGTGGACATCTAGAACAGTGTTTCCAAGCCCTCTCCTCAGGGCGCCCCAGACAGGCCATATTTTTGTTTTCACCCTGAAATGACATCTGGTTCAATTAGTTAACTACACATTAAGCCTTTAACTAATTGAATCAGGTGTGCCATTTTGGGGTGCCCCGAGGACAGAGTTGGGAACCATTGATCTAGAATCTGTTTATCATTCTACACTCTCTTCTCAACCCCTTCACATAATTGGAACAAGGTAATGCATAGTTTAGAAGGCCTAATGATTCAGGAGTATGAGTGTGTATGTAGTGTGTCAGCACACTGTTATAACCTCTGTCTGAGAATAAGATCCAACTCAAACTGTAGAAGCCTTACCTTCCCTGAGCTCAAACATAGTGTGAACTGCTCTAACTGGGAAAAACAACAGTATTACTTAACAATGGAACCCGTCTACAGTAGTTCTGCATGTACACAGATCATTTGGTCCTGGACAAGACTATGCTATGGGACAGCAGGAGTGCACATCTCAACCTGGTGGGGTCTGAGCAACGGATTCCAGGACATACATGAGCCAACTGCACTTTGTCTCCCCCTACCTTTCCAACAGTCCACAATGTTTAACCTCTTCAATAAAAGGGAATAAAAACACATAAGAACTATACCACTCCATAAAAACAGACACCCTATTCCCTATAAAGTGCACTACTTGAGTCCTGGTCTGAAGGGGAATAAGGATCTGCTTTTGAATGGAGGAAATGGTCTTGGGTGAAAGAAGGGCACAATTTAGGTTTAGGGTACCATTTAGGATACAGCCTGTCTCTAATGACAGCCTATACTCTATAGACCATGTAAAAAATGTACCAGCTAGCTTAATGTTCACACCTGTCTGTCTGTACTTATGTTCACCTGTCTGTCTGTCCACCTGTGTACCCATTGGTCAATCTACTATTCCTTCTTCTTCTTGAGTGCCGGTGGACAGTTCCAGTAGAAGAAGAGCTGTGCAGCGATAAGGCCGTTACAGGTAGAGGATATGATGTAGGTCAGTGCCATCAGGGAGTCACCAGTTTCCTGTTTGTGGTGAAAAAGCAGTGAGACTAAGGTTCCAAAAAGACAAGTAATTCCGACTTTGTAGAGACACACAGATATCTTTACCTGTATTGAGGTAAATATGCGAGCCAGGGAGCCAGCAAACAGCATAAGCACGGTGATGGCAGACAGCTGTCCCGTGTGTCCATTACGATAGTTAGTCATTACCTGGATCAGCTGTATAAAAAGAACTACAATTAGCCCCAGAACTTAATTAGGTTATAACAAACACATAACAAGTCGGGACAATTCAGAACCTATTCACAATACTATAATTTGCTACTTGCGTTTGTGTTATAAATTGTAAATACAATAGTTTAGTTTTGTTTTAAAATATGATAATTCTTATATATTTATTATCATAAGTTAAGATTTTGTAATTCTAAGTGGGAGAAACAATTACGTTATGTAACTGATCTGTTCACAAAAACAAACAGAAACAGTTCTCAGTGCTGCCTCTGGGATTTGATCTGGCAACCTTTCAGTTACTGGTCAGACGCTCTAACCTGCGCTACACAGTTCAGTACCACCGGTTACACTAAGACACGTACATATTGGAGCTCCTCGTACCCTGCCGATTATGATGGCAGGCATGTTGGAAGCCTGCATGGCTGTGACTACAGCCAGGGGAGTGACAGGGGAGAGCAGGAGAGCCACCAGTCCAAAGTAGACCACCAGGAACAGCACACCTGAAGGGAAGAGACACACTGGAAGTCACCTCTTGAGGAACTACTAGGGAAACATAACACCTTAAATCTGTCGGATGACATGCAGTATTAGCACATGTGCTTTAGACATACAGTGCATCCGGAAAGTGTTCACAGCAATTCACTTTTTCCACATTTTGTTATGTTACTATTATTCCGAAATGGATTAAATTAATTATTTCCCTCAAAATTCTAATCAGTCTGGGAGTTGACCAAGAACCCAGTGGTCACTCTGACAGAGCTCCAGCATCTCTCTGTGGAAAGAGAACCTTCCAGAAGAACAACCATCTCTGCAGCACTCCACCAATCAGGACTGTATGGTAGAGTGGCCAGATGGAAGCCACTCCTCAATAAAAAGCACAAGAGAGCCTGCATGTAATTTGCCAAAATGCACTTGAAGACTCTTAGTCCATGAGAAACAAAAGTTACAGCTTTTGCTCCCTCAATTTACATCATAAAAATTATACAACTATGATAACAAATGTTACAAATCTAAATTTAAAAAGGAACATTTATTGAACTTAAAAACACAATATTTAACAAATAGTAAAAACAGGTGATGTAGAACAAGTTAGAACAAGTAGATAAGCAATATATATGAATAGTAAAAACTGGTGAGGTAGAACAAGGGGCAGTGCATGGTCTGCAGGTGAACTGCAGCGCCTCCAGCAACACAGAGCTGCCTGTGTGTACGCCTGTCTGTAAATAATGCAGATAAAATCGGCCAAATATTGGCCCGATATAACGGCCGGCTGATAAAATCTGTCTATCACTAGTCAGGATCGAGGGAAAGATGAATGCAGCAATGTGAAGAGATATCCTTGCTGAACCTGCTCCAGAGCGCTCTGGACCTCAGATTGGGGTGAAGGTTCATCTTCCAACAGGACAATGACCCTAAGTACACAGCCAAGATAACAAAGGAGTGGCTACAGGACAACTCTGTGACAAGACTTGAACCCGATTAAACATCTCTGGAGAGATTTGAAAAAGGCTGTGTCCTGAAACTCCCCATTCAGCCGGATGGAGCTTGAGAGGTTCTGCAAAGAAGAATGGGAGAAGCTGCCCAAAAATAGGTGTACCAAGCTTGTAGCATCATACTCAAAAACACTTTAGGCTGTAATTGCTGCCAAAGTGCTTCAACAAAGTAATGAACAGAGGCTGTGAATACGTATGTACATGTGCTTTTTTCTTTTTCAATAAATTTGCTAAGATTTCAAACACACTGTTTTCACATTTTCATTATGGGGAATTGTTTGTAGAATTCTTAGGGAAAAAATTAATGTTGGAATACGACGGGGGATTTGACTTTGAATGAAAGACATCAGAGCTCTTCGTTCCGTTCTTCCAATCTCTTCTCCGAAGTAATCCTAACACATATGGACCAATAATTTAATCGACCATCTGACCATTTATGCATGATTTCCGTTCTTGGTTAACTGAGTTTGCCACGTAATAGAACACAGACCTCTGCTTTGTTGACCTCAAAAGGCAGTGCTATGCCTCCGTCACCACTACAGTCGTGGTCAAAAGTTAGTTAGAGAATCCCACCTTTTTGTCAGTAGTTACTATGATATACTGAAGTATATTTACAAGCATTCCATAAGTGTCAAAGGCTTTTATTAACAATTACATTAAGTTTATGCAGAGTCAATATGCAAAGAGTCAATACTTCCAGTGTTGACCCTTCTTTTTTCAAGACCTCTGCAATCCACCCTGGCATGTGTCAATTAACATCTGGGCCATATCCTGACTGATGGCAGCCCATTCTGGCAAGATCAATGCTTAGAGTTTGTCAGAATTTGTGGGATTATGTTTGACCACCCGCCTCGAGGATCGACCACAAGTTCTCAATGGGATTAAGGTCTGGTGAGTTTCCTGGTCATGGACCCAAAACCTCCATGTTTTGTTCCCTGAGCCACTTAGTTATCACTTCTGCCTTATGGCAAGGTGCTCCATCATGCTGGAAAAGTAATTGGTCGTTACCAAACAGTTCTTAGATGGTTGGGAAAAGTTGCTCTCAAAGGATGTTTTGGTACCATTCTTTATTCATGGCTGTGTTCTTAGGCAAAATTGTGAGTGAGCCCACTCTCTTGGCTGAAAAGCAACCCCACAAATTAACAGTTTCAGGATGCGTTACTGTTGGCATGACACAGGACTGAAGGTAACGCTCACCTTGTCTTCTCCGGACAAGGTTTTTTCCGGATTGCCCAAACAATCGGAAACGGGATTCATCAGAGAAAATTACTTTACCCCAGTCCTCAGCAGTCCAATCCCTGTACCTTTTGCAGAATATTAGTCTGTCCCTGATGTTTTTCTTGAAGAGAAGTGGCTTCTTTACTGCCCTTCTTGACACCAGGCCTTCCTCCAAAAGTCTTCGCCTCACTGTGTGTGCAGATGCACTCTCACCTGCCTGCTGCCATTCCTGAGCAAGCTCTGCACTGGTGGTGCCCCGAACCCGCAGCTGAATCAACTTTAGGGGACGGTCCTAGCGCTTCCTGGACTTTCTTGGGCACCCTGATGCCTTCTTCACAACAATTGAAGCTCTCTCCTTGACGTTCTTGATCTGATAAATGAATGATTTGTGCGCAATCTTACTAACAGCAATATCCTTGCTTGTGAAGCTCTGTTTGTAAAAAAGCAATGATGATGGCATGTGTTTCCTTGCAGTTAACCATGGTCAACAGAGGAAAAACAATGATTTTATGCACCATCCTCCTATTAAATCTTCCAGTCTGTTATTCTAACTCAATCAGCATGACAGTGATCTCCAGCATTGTCCTCATTATCTCCTTAACACAGGTGAGAGTGATGATCACTGACATGATGGCAGCTGGTCCTTTTGTGGCAGGGCTGAAATGCATTAGAGATTTTTGGGGGTTTAAGTTAATTTTTGAATCAAAAAGGGACTTTGCAATTCATTTGATCACTCTTCATGACATTCCGGAGTATATACAAACCAGGGCTGTAGTACTCGAGTCCGGACTCGAGATGGTTTTCTATGGTCTCGGACTCACTGGTATTTGGACTTGTCTCGGTCTCTGCCACTGGTCTTGTCAAATATGGCTTTTGGTGTGTCTTTATTATGTTTATAATAATTTTGGAGAGAAAGTGAAACACTGGCCACCTGATAATCTAGTGTGTGATTGGTTATCTTCTCACGGCACGCCTGGAATCTACGTGCCCTGCTAACATTATTGCCATTTATTTTCACTGATTCACTTTACAAACGAAGATGCCAGCCAATTCTGCAATTATCAAATTTACGTTTGTTTTACGTTAGGGTTAAGTAAACTTTGCATCAGGCTAACGTCATGCCATAAATTTCTGTTTGGTAATTTATGTATGGTGGTAGCTAGCTGTGTATCATAGTTGTGTGAAAGGTGGTTAATTTGTGTAATGTTATCTGACATCGGTGATGATTTCCTCAGTATTAAATTAAGAGGCTTTGCAACAGGCACAGCCAGTGGATCTTAATTGGAGGGTAAGCTGATGTTACGCTACGTACTGGAGCAAATGGAATGGTGCGCAACGCACCAAACCCAGTGTGAGATACCGTTCTGTTTCCCCCAGTCCGGACAGTGATATGAGCCAGCGCCCCAAAATTAACATCCACGGACTGCGGCTGAACAGCCACCTACTAACATTACTCTTCAAAATCTTGAGTAAACTAGCGCAAAGATTCACATTTAACTAGCAGGAGACACAAGCATGTCCTGGCTGCACGTCTCTGAAAAAAATGACAATGAAACGGAGCAAAGTTAACATATATTGCCCAGTTGCTTGTTAATTTATATCACTGAGTAACATAACTTTGCTTTTAACATGTTATCACTGTGTAGTGATCTGATTATAAAAAAACTGTAAGTTAGGCTACATGCATTTAATAGAATTTTTATTAAAAGGGAGTGAGCGTGGCTACCATCTCAAAAGGACTTTATTTTGTTTTTCTCAGTATGGACATGAATGAATGAATGAATGAACGAATGAACGAATGAGAATACAGATTTCACTTCTCTTTAAATAAAGCTTATTATCTGCCTGTTTTTCAGTTCCAACAGTTATAGATGCTTTTATCTCCAGCCTGCAGGCGTATCCCCAAGGACTTCAACAGGGGGATTCACAGCCTACGATTGATGCATTTCAGCAGCGACCATTGCAAGTTCAATTTTCCAATGCTTGTTCATCAAGGCAGCAGGCGATCAACCAAACGATCATCCATGAACTTATCATTGGCTGCTGTCAACCTATATCAATCGTGGAAATTAACATTCCCGACATTTTCTACACACCTTTGATGAAAGGTACACCCCAATCACCAGAACATTGATAACCAGCAAACAGATACCTCAACTAGTGATGAGAGTGAAAGAGGGCATCAAGTCCAGTCTGGAAGATCAGAAATCAATCTCTGTATCTGCTGATATATGGTCAGACCTCACAATGAGGTCTTACCTGGGAGTCACAGCTCATGCTCTCAACTCTTCAGCCAGTGGGTACACTCTGAATTCCTACTTACTCGACAGCAGGAGACTCAAAGGTCATTACAGCTCTGAAAATGTTTCAGCTGCATTTGATGAAATACCGGATGACTACAACATTAGTGATTAGGTAGATTTTATCATCACTGATAATGCAGCAAACGTGAAAAAAGTCTTTAAAGTCATTATGACAAACCACTCGGATGACAGTGAGGATGACAGTGAGAATAAGGAGGACATGTTTGGGGAACAGCCAGATACAGACTTTCTTCTTGGTTCCCGTCAATGGCTATACTGCTTTGCCCACAGTCTTTAACTGGTTATGAGGGATGAGATGAATGAAGTAAAAGTTCTCAGGCAATCTTAAAAATAGCCAAACTTGCCAGTCTGCTGCATAGTAGCACTGTCTTTAAGGATCGGTATGAGGCGGTTTTTGGAAGTGGTAAAAGCATTCCAGTGTCAACTGTCACAAGGGGGAATTCGCAATTCAGACAAATACAAGCAGTCATCAAATTAGATCATACTGCACTAGCTCAGATGTGCTCAGTGGACTTTGAGAACGTTGCCCTTCGCTCACGTGAATGGGCCCAGTGTAGAGAACTTACACTAATACTTCAACCATTTGCTGAGGCCACTGAATTGACGGAGGGCGACAAAATATTACCATCAGCATGGTTGTCCCTACTGTCCTCGAGCTACATTCTCACTTAACAGAAATGGATAGAGAAGAGACTCTGTAGGCCACTGACCAGGGCCCTCAGTGCCTCACGTAAAAGATTTGCCGGCATCTATGTTGGATTACGAATGGCAGAAGATCATACCTTTGATTTGCCATTTGGCCAAGATCTATACATGAAGGGGGCGATGCTGGACCCCCAGTTCAGGTTGAACTGGGTTGAGTTGGATGTCAGGACCAGTGGCAGCGCTACCACCATACAAAGTAAAAAGAAGAACTGCAGAAATCAATAACAGGTATATTTCAAAATCCCCCTTTAAAGTACAGTGTATTTGCAAGGTTATTGAAGTGGAAGAAGTGAGTTAAATTTATTTCTGTTTTCTTTTTCCCAGACAAAATGATTGCTCAGGCTAAGAACGTGACCCAGAGAACCAACCCAGGATTCTCCCCCAAACGCCAAGATTACACAGCTCCTGGCAAAATATAAAACTCACAGAAAAGAACCATTTCACCCCCCCATGGATATCATCCAAGTGTCAACAGTGAGGTAAATACATACCTGGAGGTTAGGTATTTCTTGTTAGATTCTTGTTAGATTTTTATGTTAAAAAAGCTTTTGAAGGATACAACAGTATACAAATGCTTGTACTGTTGAGTAAACTGTGAAAAATTGTTCTAAAAAATATATATTTTGCTCTAGCTTCTTGAGTGCAATCTGTGTGTGTGTGTGTGTCTGTGTGTGTGTCTGTGTGTGTGTGTCTGTGTGTCTGTCTGTGTGTGTGTGTGTCTGTGTGTGTGTCTGTGTGTGTGTGTGTGTGTGTGTGTGTGTGTGTGTCTGTGTGTGTGTCTGTCTGTGTGTGTCTGTGTGTCTGTGTGTGTCTGTGTGTCTGTGTGTGTGTCTGTGTGTCTGTGTGTGTGTCTGTGTGTCTGTGTGTGTCTGTGTGTCTGTGTGTGTGAGACCCAACCTGCTCCTTCCGTAACAACTTCCTGATGGATTTACCGTCACTGGCCACACAGCCCCACAGCATGATGGGACCTCCACCAAATTTTACTGTGGGTAGCAAGTGTTTGTCTTGGAATGCTGTGTTATTTTGCCGCCATGCATAACGCCCCTTGTTATGACCAAATAACTCGATCTTTGTTAGGGGTTGCTCGATACCACTTTTTCATGTCCAATACCGATTTCGATACCACACCTTGAGTATCTGCCGATACCGATACCCTACCATCTTTTACCCCCTTTTAAATCAAGTTTGTGGTGTTGAAGTTTCCAATGCTGCTGCCACAGGGTGTCTGCAGGTTTAATGAAATTACATTTAAGACGTTAAGACTTTTTTAATGCGACTCTTAACTGCTTTTTATGACTAATACAATAAACGCAATAAAAGAAATAAAAAAACAAATACCTGTAATGGGTTCGGAATTAAATTATAATGCACGCTGGCAGAGGATTGTGTTCTAGCTTGAAGTATTACTAAACAATCTTATTTGAGATCAAACAAAACATATTTAAGACCTTGGACATGGTGTATCTAATAATACGACTTTAACAAAGCTGTTGCAAAAACACATTCTGGTTTATAAAGAATGGTGCATGAGTAGGCTATGAAAGTGTTTTTATGCAAACCTGTGTACATCTACACTAGCCCTAAAATAACCCAGCAGCAAATGAATACAAATGTTGATAAAATTCCTATACCATTTAGTACTACAGCCTACAATCCGATGTGGTATCATTACGAATTCCCCATAAATTGATGACTCATAATCTTGTTAAATTTAGGCATAATAGCGTTATTATCTGCTGAAGTTAACAAAAGGGATATTTTTCACCAATGCTCTGAATCTGTTGTAAAAGCATATTCATGTAACATATCTATCACATTCATTGCTAATAATTGTTGATTTTTTGTGGGTGCAAAAAAAAAGACCTGTTTTCTGATGTTGGAAGCGAGAGTTGGTGCACTGAGTCTCTTGCGTTGGAATGCATTGTCTGACTTTGGTGACAGTGACCAGTGCAATACTTCGCATGAATGTTTGGATTTAATTAGAAAGAAATGTATTTCAATTATATTAATTATATTAAATAACTTAACCCTTATAAATGTATCTTAACTTCTATTTTGACTGCAGAATTTTTATGTGCGCATGATAGACTGTGCTTAATAAAGTCTGCAGTAGAATTGCGACCAGCAGTTCAAACAAATAACTGAATGGAAGTAATGCCAAGAAGCCTGGCGCTTAAGTTGCTAAAAGGAATTGTTCAAAAGTAATAAATATATATGAAACACAAAACGAGATCGTGGAGATTTACAGCACGTGTCGTTATTGTCATTGGTTTGAGGTACTGAGCAATGCAAATTATAATACTGATCACAAAACATATGTTACAGTTAACAACACCGCAAGGACACAAATAAAAATATCCTAAAAAATGTTCTAACTGTTTTTCACTTTTATTTTAAATGCTTTAATTTTATCTGTTTTAAATTTTTGTGTTTTCCTGTTTATGTAAAGCACATTGAATTGCCATTGTGTATGAAATGTGCTATATAAATAAACTTGCCTTGCCTAAACACGGGATGCTGCACAGGTGTTAAGCATTTTTATGACAGTTTAGGACCAAGTCAGTGATCATATCGGATAGGAATATACTCCCCCGGCTTCTACAATATCCGATCTAGTGATTTTGGCCAGTATCGGACTAATACTGATACTGAATATCGGATCAATGGACCCCTAATCTTTGTTTCATCAATCCACAGCACCTTCTTCCAAAATGAAGCTGGCTCCAAATGTGCATTTGCATACCTCAAGCGACTCTGTTGTGTGTGTGCAGAACAGGCTTCTTCCGCATCACTCTCCTGTACAGCTTCTCCTTGTGCAAAGTGCACTGAATTGTTGAACGATGCACAGTGACACCATCTGTAGCAAGATGATGTTGTAGGTCTTTGGAGGTGGTCTGTGGGCTGTTTTTGACCGTTCACCATCCTTTGCCTTTGCCTCTTTATTAATTTACTTGGCCTGCCACTTCTGGCCTTAACAAGAACTGTGCCTGTGGTCTTCCATTTCCTGACTATGTTCCTCACAGTGGACAATGACAGCTTAAATCTTTGCGATAGCTTTTTTCTAGCCTTGAGAGATGTTTTGAGGCCCCCATGTTCAGAGGTTGAGTCAAAGAGAACAACCAATTGCAACTGGCCTACTTAAATACATTTTCTCATGATTGGATGCACCTGTCTATGAAGTTCAAGACTTAATAAGCTCACCAAAACAATTAATCAGTGCAGGTAGTTACAGGTATTCAGATCTATAAAAATGACAAGGGTGGCCGAATTTATGCACGTGTCTAATTTCGTATTGATGGATATTGCAAATTTCAAATTTAAATTCTGTTAATCTAATGAACTACCGAAATATTCCTGTGTCCTTTAGTAATCTAACAGATCAAAATGAAATTTTTGATCCAAACAACCAATTATTTATAAATTAAAATCCTGGAAATTGTCTGGTGTTTCTAAACTTTCACATACACGACTGTAGTTGCTCAAATGCTCAGTACTAGTACCTAGCAGTGGTAAAAGTACTGGATTGGTGTTTGTATCAGGTCTAACATTGCTATAATGAGGCATAACCATATGTCATTCTGTTTTCTTTAGATTAGATTATTTGATATCAAGAGGAAATAGCTATACTTACAAATAGGGCTGTGCAATTAATCTAATTTTGATCGCGATTTCAATTTCTGCTCCTAACGATCACAAAAACAGTGTAATCGAGAAAAAAACGATTATTTTGTACATTGCATTTTCTAAGAACTCTTTTTTTTGTCTTGTGTGAGAATGACACTCACAAGCACACTTTTGTGCCTCTCGAAACCCACTCAGTCGTCTATTATAAAGACGCATTTTACAGTGTAACTCCATATCCATCGTGCGTGCAGGCACCGAAAAAATCACATGTCGTTGCATACTTTTTTGCCAAAGATGCGTGCCCCATTAGCACAGTTGAGAACGACCGCTCTAGAATGTTGTTGCATACTTTGGAAAAGCGTTATAATTTGCCATCTCGCCACCACTTTACCAGAGTTGCACTGCATGCTTTATATGAGAAATGCTGTGCAGAAGTGGCGACAAAAGCAGAGTATTGATCTATGGTCTACAGTATTTTATATATTACAGCAAGGTGATTGCAGCAGCTCCATGAGTTTACCTCACGGCAACGCAGGTACTTTGTTAGTTAGCTTATCAGCTTTGTCTGTTTGAGTCTTGAATAGGATATTTTGTGCCCTTGCAGCGTTTTTTACTGAAAAATGTTTCTTCAGTAGCTATTAGATTGCGCATCTCTCAGCACCGAAGTAACGAAAATAACGACCCACCACTATCATTGAGCAGTTAATCACATTCTCGTTCTTGGTTTCATTAGTGCAGGTGTAGTGTAGAGCCATGTATTACTTTTGAACAATTATTCTACTGACTGAAGAGCCAGGCTTCGTGTTACCTGTATTCAGTAGTTTGTTTGAACTGCTGTTTGCGGTTTTACAGCAGACTTAATTAAGTAAGATCGTGCGCACATAAAAAACCTGCAGGCAAAATAGAAAATAAGATACGTTTAAATGTGTTAATTTTTAATATAATAAATAGAAATAACTTATTTGCAAATATAATTGAAAGACATTGCTGTCTAATCAAATCCAAACATTCAAACTAACTATGTGTGCTGGTCACACTCAAAAAAGTCTGAAAATGCACCTGCTCCTGATGTCAGAATATTTTCACTGTTTTTCAAAATCAACAAATGCAAATTTCCAAAGTCAATGTGTAATCGATTTAAATAATCGTGATTTCAATATTGACTAAAATAATCGTGATTATGATTTTTTCCATAATCGAGCAGCCCTACTTACAAATCATGGGTGTAGTGACACTGTTTTTGCTTTTAGATCAACAAATAATAACCCAAAATGTTTGTCTTGACACTGTCATGCATAAGATTTTTTATTGTCCTGGACTCTGTCTTGACTCGGACTTGAACATTTTTGGACTCGGTCTTGACTAGTCTTGGTCTTGGACTCAACAAAGGTGGTCTTGACTACAACCCTAATACAAACTGCCAACATCAGCACTGAGGCAGCCGACTTCATGAAAATTTGTATTTGTGGCATTCTCTAAACATTTGACCACAACTCTATAGTAGGGATCGACCGATTTTGTCGGCCGGCCGATATTTTGGGCAGATATTAGCATTTTTAGGTGTATCGCATCGGCCGATACGCGGCTGCTGCTTTCGCCGATTTTCCCATCGTTATTTACAGACAGGCGTCCACACAGGCAGCTCTGTTTTGCCGGAGACGCTGCAGTTCACATGCAGACCATGTACTGCCCCTCCCACAGTAGCCTGCTCTTCATGACAACAGTAAGTTTTAAACTTTCAATGCATTTTTGACTGAAATATTGCCATACACTTTGAAAGTGGAAACGCGTTGCTCTAAATGTGTTTGCAACTATAGCTAAGCAAGTTTTGCGGGTCCAAATAAAAATTGTGAATGCCGAATGCCTCGTCTTTAAAACTGCTTGCCATTGTATTTTAGGAGCTGCAAATAACTAAGTTGTAGGCTCTGTATGCATATGGTAGCTGTTACAAACACTGGTCATATGATTAAATTATGTGGACGTTGTTCCAAGGTTCCGTTCTGTGGTATTTATGGGAGTTTTATTCTGCGACCTCTCTGCCTACTTGAAGCAGGGCAGAGTTGCCATCGTAGTGATCAGAGCGCAGCCCCCCCTCCCCTCAAGAAGAGCTTTAATGATGAGAGATGTGTTTTATACGTAGTTGAATATTAATTTGTGTTAACATGTTCTAGACATTAAGTACACCGTGTCTGCCTTACTTGTGTTCATCAATCCAGTTCAATGGTGGTTGAGTTTCAGCGTCAGCTACCAAACAGAAGTTTGTGTGTGTCCACTTGCGTCTGTCTCACTCAAAGGGCCACACGCATCACAGCGAAATTTGAGAGTGCTGCGCCACCTGAGGAGAGCTTTTAAAATGTTTAGAGTTGTGTTTTATACGTAGTTGAATATGTATAGCTACCTTTTAACATTGATGCAGTTTAGAACAGAAACTTGAACAATTTGATGGTTAATGTGCATTTGACATCAACTTTATTTTCCTCTGCTGGTTTATGTTCTTTGATTGAAAAATCTGGCAGCTTTTACATTTTCGTTTAGACCTACTACTGTGTTGTCTTTGTATATTAGGCGGCATATTAGCCACATGCTCTTTTAATTTTATGTAGAACATTTGAAACCATGGCAGTCTCTGATCCTCCATTATAACTGGCAGCTCCTAAACTGGGAGAATTAAGAACTTTCAGTGAGTTGTGTGTGGGGTAAAGAAGTGGGGAAATGCACATATTATGCACAATTCTTTTTCAGTTGTTTTTTGTTCATTATTGCTGTTTACATTTTCCTTATCTTAGGAAAGACACTATTTTTTGTTTACATTTTTTTAATTGAGACATTTATTTTCATCTTGTCATTTTTATGACGTAATTTGAGGGAGCAAAAGCAGTATCGGCTCAAATATCAGCTCAAGAAAATCGGCAGTCCGTATTGGTCATTGGCCAAGGCTAATGAAAAAAAAAAATCGGTATCGGCAGTATAAAACTCCATATCGGTCGATTCCTAATCTACAGCGTCACTGCACCAAATTGTATGCATTCATCATCTGGGTAAGTGTTCAAATACAGTTCAGCAATCACCTATTTCTGATAACCATTGCAGTAAATAAGAATTTGATGTTAAATGAATTGCCTGGTCAAATAAATAAAATAAGAACACATACAAGTAACAACAGACCAGTGGAAATTAATGTACTTCTTGTGTAGTAAAATGCAATGCCACTATAGGCGTGAACAAGTAATTCCCAAAGAGCGCCAATGGTGTCTCATCGTTCGCTTAACCAATGTTTCTGAAATGAAAAGTTGGAAAGATTCAGGTCTCTCCTCCCTGTTTTCTTACAGATCCTTTTGTAACTGAGTGACAAAATACTTTGAAACTGAATTGGCAAAATGAATACACCCTGGCTTTTCATGCAAGGTAGGTGTGTCTGTGTGTCTTGCCTTTGATGGTGTTGCCTCCATAATGCATAATGAGGAACCCTATGGCGACCGTCTGCAACATGAGAAACAGGGCTTCACCCCAGGAACTGAGGAGCAAACACAGAGCATACCTGATTATACTAGAAACTAGCAATCATTGGTATTCTGTGACAATAACTACAAATATGTATACACAGTTAGCCACTTCTTCTAATCCATCTTCAGCAAGTGTGTGTTTTATCAGTACCTGAAGGGAAAGCTGTTAGCAATACTATAAGCCATGGTTCCTGTGATGGCCAGAAGCTCCAGCAGGACTGAGTTAAAGTTTAGACCCTCGGCACTCTTTGCCCCCATCAGCTTCAAAATCTGGGGCAGCTTCACTGTAAAGGTGGGGATATGGGTTATTCTAAAAAGATATGTGTGTATACCAAAAAGTCATGATTTTTTTCTTTATATATTAATACAGACTGATAGAAAAACAGTGGCATACAGTTAGACAGAGCCTCTTGGTCTTACCCATCACAGAGCCGAGGATTATTCCAATACCCAATCCTTTGCTGAGCACTATTTTCAGACATGGTACTATGGACAGAAACAATAAATCATTGAACTAGTGATGTCACTGAATACTTACTGGTCTCCTAACTAGTTACTGAAAAACAAAGATCGATTGAAAGACAGACGCGCTAACCAATGACAACGTTACTACAGCGATATACGCTCGATATAACCAATCATGGGATGCCCTGTCGATGGCCCACACCTCTGAACGCTTTCACAACACAGCGAGTCAGTTCCTGTTTTGTTTTTGACAGGTTTTTGAGGACTACGTGTATTCTGTTTAATATCTTACTTTATACACAGGGTCATTGTAAAACAAAAATAAAGTTACACATTACTGAGCAAAAAAATACATAAAATCGTCTTGCAAGCTCTAGTCGTTCATTCAAGTTGGCTTTACTAAACCAAACGTCTCAGAACTACGCAAAGATTTTTACATACCATCCAAAAAGTTGAAATTTAGGAAGAACTCGTCATAACATGATTCTGGCATAAAATATGTCAACAGGAGCCCCTTCAGTGGGTCAAACATAGAGGTATTTGGCTCTTCCTCCATCTCTCTGTTCGCCGTTGTAGACTTGTGAAAACGTCGCGTGACGTAGCCGTGTGCACATATTAGCGGTCCCCCACGCTAAACAGAAGCTTTGTCAAAGGTTCCGGTTCTTCTTCTTGTTTAAAATTATTGGCAGATCGCATCCAACTAATGGTGCATATACCACCACCTACTGCACGGGAGTGTGAGGCCGGTCACAGCCTCACTTCTATATCCTCATATATAGCCCAGTGGTCCTAAGAATAATAAATAAAGCCTTAGTACAACCGCCTTCCCTCTACCCCCCCCCAAGCACCCCGACCAGGTCCCATACCTATTTAGCCACCCTAACCTTACTATAAAAT
Organism: Umbra pygmaea; assembly: GCA_016801145.1. Lineage (NCBI taxonomy): Eukaryota > Metazoa > Chordata > Actinopteri > Esociformes > Umbridae > Umbra > Umbra pygmaea. Next base: position 16,571 of record JACXGM010012848.1, read on the forward strand.
ATCTCCCTCTCAACATAATATCTTTTACAGAAAAACAGTACATGCTCCACCTTTTCCAACACCATACACCCCTCACACAAACCTGTATCATGTTTGGCCACTAATCTCAATGTGTCATTTAAACCTGAGTGACCATACCTCAACCTACTACACACCACCTCCTCTCTCCTACACCCACCATTCCCATCTCCTCCTTCACTGACCTATGCACATTATGGAAAAACCTGCCCTTCCCACCTGCACCCCACTGCCTCTCCCACAGCTCAATCCCTGCAGCCTGTATCAAAGACCTGACCTCCCTGCGCCCCAACGCTACCCGAATGTCTACATCAACCCTACTCGCAGCACTATTTGCCACCAAAGTCAGCCCCCACATTACCATCCAATCCAACATGAGGGAACCCAGATAAATCTCACATCCACCCCCTGTCGCTCCAACCCGATCAATTTTCCCATCAACTCACCCAGCAAATCCTCTCTATCCGACCTACCATTCTTCACACTACTTAACACTGCTGCTGAGTCTGAACATATCACTACCCTACCTGGTGTCACATCCTCCACCCATCTCAAACCAACGATCACAGCCACCATCTCTGCCGTATACACAGAGACATTATCTGTCACTCTTTGACACAAACTGACATTGAGCTCAGGGACATGCACTCCTGCACCCACCCTACCACCAGTTGTCGTTTTAGACCCATCAGTGTACACCCTTAAAAATTTAGAAAACCGGCAACTGACATACCTCTCCACACACACACTCATGTCCCCTCTGCCCCACTCCCTCCTTTCCTCAATAATGCCCAAATCCACACTTGGCGTTGAGAACAGCCACGGCGGAATAGACCCCAATGCAATCGCTGGGCCAATCGCAATCCCCCCTAGGCCATACTCTGCAACTGTCTGCCCAATCATCCACCCATACGTCCTCTGCCTACCCATGCCCCTCTCCCAACACTCCCTGGTCGCCTTGACTGCAGGGTGACTGTTTCCACACCCCTTCAACCTTGTCCAATATTCTAACGCCAACTTATTCCGCCTCAAGCTCAGCGGGGTTCCCCAGTGTCAACCTGCAATGCCACCACCTGAGTAGTCCTGATAGCTGCCGCTCCATAAATAAAACACCCATAATGTATTGCTGATCTCATCAGTGCCTGGTACATCAAAAAAAGTGTTTGCCTATCCGCCCCCCAATCAAAACCAGACACTGCCCTCATCAGGTTCAACACCTTCCTACACTTCCTAACACCTCAACATACTCCACATGCCTCCTCAAGGTTTCGGTATGTCAATATTCCTTCCTCTTTTTCTTTTTGTTGTGGTTGTTCTTCTTTTTCTATGGTTTAATGGCGGATTGCAACCGACTTAAGGAAAATGGAAACCACCCTAAGAAAAGGAAATACAGCCCACTACCCAACCCTACCCACCCCTAGCACCCCACCACATCACACTACCTACCCTCCCCCTCTCCTTCATAAACTCATGAATCATATCCCCCGTGATGTCAGTAACACCCATAAACTCCCTAGCAGCACCCACCACATCATCTATTCCTAGTATTCCTGCCCTTAACCCGACTACAGATATTCACCACACTACACAGAAATGCTGTTGTGTTTTATATTTAATCACAATTGAACTTATTGAACTTATCCAACTCAAAGTAAAAAATAAACAGTGTTTTTTGTATATTTATTTATTTATAATAATAAAAATTAATTAATTATTATAATTTCATTAGTATTATGAATACAAACTGAAACATGCTTGGTGTAATTTTATACAATAAAAACTCAATATAAAAACAGATATCACATAATGATTACGTAAATCAGGTTAAAAACTTTAAATATACAGAAATGAATTATACATCCATTTTAGTTAGCAGTAATGGTGGTGACAACATTGTTGGCTGCGACATGATCCTAATCTTCGTGTCCCCATCAAGGCAGCCAAAAACAGGAACCACAGGCTCCTTAAACATTTCAGAGAATGTATAGATGTGAACTCTGGTCTCCACATCATAGAAGGAAATCTGCCCTTCCTCAAAATCCAGGTAAATGCCCACTATGTGTGGATGGGCCCTGACAGTAAGCTTTGTCTGGGGATCACCGCAGACCCAAAGGGTGTTCTGTGTCCCTCTCCACAAGGTCCAGTAGCCATTTGCTGGTGTCATGGGGAACCGACCTCGACGCGGTGCGTTTACACTTGTCACCCCCAGTCTCCAGCCGCCCTCGGCCGATAAAGCTATCTCCCAGTAATGTCTCCCTGTGTTCATGGCCTGGTAGTTAATAGTTAAACACACAATTGTCATAATCTATTTACTGGATTCCTGGGTCAGTGTAATGATTTGTCAAGGTTGCTTTTTACACTGGGAAAACTTGATATACGTGTACTAGAGATATGGTTGATTGTCTACTGCTGGGATGAAATGCTACAACTGTTTGGAATCAAAGCAAACTTCTCTTTAAACCAACTCTGTCTAGTGAGAGAAAAGTTTTTTATTTTATTTCAGAGTTTCAGATTTGGAAAGAATTGATAAAATCACCACTCATCCCTACCTGGCACCCCAGAACGCAAGGCCATTTGTCAAAGCAGTGGGGATAGTTCATGCTTTCAGCCCTTTGGCCCCCTTCCCAAACCTGGAGGTTGTCCTCTGAGAAAGCAAGCCAGGGGTGGCTGCTGAGGGGGTCCACATGCACTGGTACTGTGGAGAAGGAAGTAGAAATGGTTTTTGGAAACCATTTCTCCATCTTGATTAAAGGTGCTAAAGTTCATAATGAAGACCAAAATGATCAGATAAAATAATTTCATAACTAACCAGTGATCTATGAAAATAAATGAAAGAGTAAAACATTATTAATGATGGTAAATAGGTAATTGTGTACTCCCATAACCTGGTAATTTATGTTTTAATTAGGAACTTCCCAAAAGAGGTGAACCCAGCTGAGTTCTTTTACTTTGTACTTTATACAACTCTGCTTGTAAAGAACTATCATGTGTCATTGTGGTACAATGTCAATATATTCTTCTTACCAAAAGCATTGTGAATCCATTGCCACACTGAGTTCGGAATGTATTTTGGCTTTCCTATGAGCAATGACAAGAGAGTAGTCCAACTTTAACTGGGTGAGAGCAAGATTCAGTAGAAATACAATGGAAAATGAAAATCGTAGCACTTACCGGACCTCCATGCTTTTTGTTTGGTAGACAACCACAACTTTGATATGTTCTCCTGACACGAAAGACAGAGTTTTGAACAGTGAATAAGAAACACTCTATTGGATCCAACAAACAGAGAGAGAGAGTGAAAGAGACAAAAGACAGGGACGTGGTACTGTCATACTGTACCTCAGAATCCACTGACAGGAGAGACCAGGTAACAAACTCTAGCAGTGGCAGAATATGAGCCAGCTTGGACTTCTTAACCCCGCCAGGACAAAGCAGACACTTGATGTCCTCATCTGACAGGCCACACATCTGAGAACCAACAGATACATATACAGCTACTGTACATTTACATTTGAGACATTTAACCAACACTCCTATCCACATTGACTAACAGTTAGTGCATTGAGGTTGTGTGGAGTTATTTCAGGAAGTTGTTGTAAAGGTTAGGTTTCAGAAGCTTTTTGGAAAATGGACAGGAAGTCTTCTGTCCCAACTCCATGTGTAAGCGGGTTCAAATGCTGCATGAATGGAAATATTGTAGATACCTTCTGTGGTCATGATTTTAATATTTGTGTGTTGGTATTTGTATGCAACACATACAGTACCTCTGAGACATTTTTCAGCTCTGTTGCCCATTCCATAATCCTCTGATTCTCTAAACATCTATCTTCATCTTTTCTGCCTTTTTCTTCATTCAAATCCTTCATCTCTCTCATCCTCCAATCCTGAGATATCTTCTGGAGCTGCAATAATAGTGTGATGTACAATTTTGGCCACGGTACAATTTTAGGAATGCAATAATTATCATGCAAAAGAAATTGTAGATTTGTTTCAAACTAGTGAAGATCTAAAATGTGTGTTAGCCTGCTCACTGATGCATTCTGATGGAGCTCATTTGCCCACAGTTGAATCAGGTCCCTGCTTCTCTCAATGCTGGGAGATGCTACCTGACCTCCTTCATTGGTTGCTTGTGTTTTTCTGGAAAGCTGCAGTAAGGAAAGTGATGTGAATGTGAGATTTCGGTCTGTGTTTAAAATCAAGGTTTGATCAACTGATGTAACTGATTGTGAACTATGTATTGTCTACTGAAGATTGGTGTGAAAGTTACAGTCTGAATATTTTTTATTGCCAGTTAGTGATACCTATTAGTGCAATGCAGGGTTACGAATTCACGAAGCTGCAGATGGTCCTACCTTGTCGTTCACCTCTTCAGCCAGCTCGGTCATGATCTGCAGACACTCCTGGAGAGTGTGGAACGACGCTAGGCCAGGCTATGGGCAAAACACACAATGTAATTCACTGCAATGCTACACTTCTTCAAAGCTGCCAACTGTCACGCAGTCCCTGCGAGACACATGCACTTGATTGGTTTCACATTGGCGTGTGAGCGTGTGGAACCAATCAAATGCGTGTGTCTCACGGGCAGGGGCGTCGGACTGGGGGTAAAACCAATAGTGATTACCAGGGCCCAAGGGGAGAGAGGGCCCTTAAAGTCTGGAATATATTTTATATATACAGCGGGTGAAATAAGTATTGAACACATCACCATTTCTCTTAGTAAATATATTTCCAAAGGTGCTATTGACATGAAATTTTCGCTATATGTTGGTAACAACCCAAGCAATCCATACATACAAAGAAACCAAAACAAATAGTAACATCCAGCCCAGGGAATGCTGGAATGTACATGTTATTTGATAGGCTAAATGGACTTTATGTGTAAAATATGTATGTCTGTGATTTGTATTATATGGCCAGTGGTTATGTACTGTTGTTTTGGTTTATTGAAGGTATATTTGAATTGAATTGTCCGATTGTATTGTGTGTGGCGCCTTCCCCTCTTTCACCTGGTACTGATTGGGGACTGAGTTAGTCTAATTACCTAATCACTCTTAGCTGGCAGCTCAGTCCCTATGTTAGTCCAGGTAAACGAGTAGAAGGCACGGTTCATTAATATTATATTGTCACTGGTGAAACATGGATGTCCAGGGAGCGCTAGTATGTAAGTTGTGAAAAGAGTGTGGTTGCGCTCTGTACATATTTTACCTCATTTCGCGTTAGTGCCGCGTTAGAGCACTTGTAGATCTGTATATTCATTGTGCTCTCGCTAACACTGTTCGCCTGCATCTGCATACTGTGTAAATCTCCTGGACCTGCTATATTAAACAAGAACAACTATCTGCCTGCCTGGGTCTCCCTTCCTCCATACACACACACACACACACCCATTCCGTGACACAAATATGTTCAGAAATTAAGTTGTGTAATAATGTGAAATGACACAGGTAAAAAGTATTGAACACATGAAGAAAGGGAGGTGCAAAAAGGCATGGAAAGTGAAGACAACAGATCATCACTAAAATCATCACTAATTAAAAAGCCATCCAGCCCCCTGTCAGTGCAAATTAATATCAGCTGGTTCAGTCTCAACTGATGGCCTACTTCTCATTGCCAAGGTGTCACACAAGATACATCTCATAATGGGTAAAAGCAAAGAGCTGTCTCAAGATCTTTGCAACCTAATTGTTGCAAAACATGAGGATAGCATTGGTTATAGGTGCATTTTTAAGCTTCTGATTGTCCAGTGAGCACTGTTGGGGCCATAATACGGAAGTGGAAAGACAATCATTACACTATATATTTGCTTTGACCAGGCGCTCCTTGCAGGATTTCTGACAGAGGAGTGATAAGAATAACCAGAAGAGTTGTCCAATAGCCAAGGACCACTTGTGGAGAGCATCAAAAAGACCTGCATGTAGCAGGTACTGTTGCCTCAAAGAAAACAGTAATGCACTCCACCGCCATTGCCTGCATGCACGCTCACCACGCAAGTGTAACGTTTTCCAGTTCCCCTTCCCTGGAAACTGCCACTTCCCTATTCCATCCCGCTCAGAACTACAATTCCCATTCACCAGTTCTACTTCCTGTGGACTACAGCTTCCCTAGTCAGGTCTCTAAAGAACTACATTTTCCATACCCGGACACAATCAGCCAGATTCCATTCACCTGCGCACACACACTCTGTATATAAGCCACACACATCCATAGCCTCCTTGCTAGGTAATGTTTGTAGTTAATCAACATTCTGAGCATTATATTATCATCACTATTCTGGTCTGACCTGTTTTTCCCTGTTTTTGAGACATCGATATTTGGATTACCCTCTTGTACCTCTGCCTGGAGATTGCATTGCTGTGTTTCGACTCCTGCTTGTCCCTCATCAACGAATACGCCTGCCCACTTCCTGCTGATGATCTCCAGTGTACGGACCTCTGCCTGACCTGACAATCCGATAAGTGTACCTGATCCCTGCCTGTTCTGATTATCTGTCCCAGTAACTGTATGCCTGTTTTGAGAATCTGACTAGAAGACTGCCATTTGCCATTTATGAGAGCCTGAATTGAGTATTCCCTGCCTGCCTATTATTACTTCTCCAGCTTGGCTATTTCATTGGACTGTAAATAATATATCTATATTTGAACCTGTCTTGCACTGGCTATTTCTCTGGACATTAAATAATAGTATTTATATTTGAACCTGTCTTGACCTGATCATTACACATAGTGTGTCTGCCAGTCAGCAATCATTACAGAATACCTCGCCTGAAATATACAATGGCTGGGAGAGAGCCATTTTACAGTAACTGGGCCCAGGAGGACCCTTTATGGGACCTCTACGAAGCCTCCTATGAGGACTTTTTAGTCAGGGAGGCTATGGATGGGGACTTCATCCTTCCCCGTCGTGTCTTTGAGACACCTGCCCCTTTTGAAGCTACAAAGAGGGCACCCAGTTCCTGTTCCCTGATGATGGCTCCCAGCCCCAATTCCAAGAAGGCACCCAGTCCTAGTCCCAAGAAGG
>JACXGM010012849.1:0-23605 GCA_016801145.1 Umbra pygmaea
GGTCGGTGGATCTTAATTGGGGAGGACGGGCTCGTATTACGCTCAGAACCGGAGTGAATGGAATGTGTGCAAATCAAAAAAACAATTGGTTTTGTTCGTTGCGCACCATTCCATTCACTCCGGTTCCGAGCGTAATACGAGCCCGTCCTCCCCAATTAAGATCCACCGACCGCGGCTGATGTATATGTATATGTGGTTTATACATATTAAAGAAAAGTATTATTTCCTTATACAGAACTTTTAAGTACACTTTGCTTGTGGTAGTGCTTACTCTAAAACAATATTTGTTTGACATTTTTGATTTATTAAGAAAACCGTTATTTTCAATCCAGAGAATAGTGGCCCTCATTTATGAAACGTGTGTAAGAACTAAAACAGGCGTACGACGGGCGTACGGCGATTCATACGCTAAGCAGCAGATTTATTAATTTGAACGTGATCGTAGGCTGCGATAAAATCTCACGTCTGGTCTGACTTCGTGTACGCAAATTCTATAGTGTGACTAGCGGTGTTCATGGTATAACCACCCGGTTCAGTGAATTGTTGAACCAGCAATCATTGATGAATATGTCTGCATCGCAACTACCCCATATTGCAAATTACATTGCAGAATTACGAATTAATTATATACAGCACATTGCTATTAAGTGGTTTATTTTTTCCCTTTCACTTCGCGATGGCCTATAACATGAGGGCAGAAATTAGGCAAACAACAAATTGAATCAAATAATATATATATATATATATATATATTAAACAAGCGCTTTGGCATTCCTGTATAGTCGAAGCGATGGCAGATCTGGAGGACCTTAATTAGCGCTCTCTACATTGGGACCTTTCACCGGGAGATCAGGGACAGGTCTGGTATATATATGACAGCCAACAATAGTCGAAGTATGCCAGCCGTTTTAGCAGCAATGAAGTCCCTTTCTGCCTGGTATCTTCAAACTATGACTAAAATACAATTTTATGAGATTGCTGGGTTTCCAATTGGGGAGAATTGAGCGAATTGATACTGCGTCTGTAGCCACCATCCATGAATGATTTCGCATTTATCAATCGCAAAAACTTCAATTCAATCAATGTTCAGATCATATGTGATGCCAGGATGATTGTTTTAAATATGGTAGCCCGGTGGGACGCGCATCTATATTTTTCTAAACTGCAGCATTGGAACTAGGAGGGCGCACTGCATGGCTGGAGTCATCTCCTCGGTGAGTTACGCCCTTGTACAATTATTATAATAGTTCTACATTTCTTTGGTGAAATGGTTGGATGTGATTCCTCTTGGTGAAAAAGGTTATGCCCTGACTGAGTACATACACCGCTTGCAAATCCCGAAACAAGCAGGAGCGCAGGTTCAACAGTGCGAAAAAACACGCACACGAACCACAGTGGAGTGATGTATAGGTTTGTACAGGTGGCTCTGTCTTGGGTAAGCGAGGTGGGGTGCGGGGACTGCTATACACACCAGAGAAGGCCTGCAACATAATTATGGCATGCGGGGTTCTCCGCCATATTGCGCTGGAGAACGGGGCCATTCAATGAAGATCAGTGGCCACAACAGCCACCATTGTGGGCTCTACGAAGGAGACAGGATCTTATTCTGAGCTTCTAATATAGTAAGTGCTACATTGGGTAAGAAAGCTACTTAAAAAATAACACGTGGAATATTTAGTGAAAATAATTACTATATTGGGTAAGAAAGCTACTTAAAAAATACAACGTGGAATATTTAGTGAAAATAATCCATTTATTTGAAATACACTTCAGGTTCTCGTTAATCGCGTTCAATGACTATAGCAGTAACCTCAGTCAACACCGCATTTTCCTTTAACAATCGACGCCTGATTTTAAGCATCCAAATAAAACAAATAAGCGGTTGGCCTGCACCTGAGACCTGAGCGTCTTTATTTTTTCTCAGAGAAAATCCTTTTCTTTGCCGGATTTCGCTTATCCATGTCGTAAATTCTAAGGGCGAGGCCTCTAAACCGTGCATAAATGTGGGCGTGATATTTAAATTACGATGGGATTTCAAACGTCTGATTTATCAACGCCCGTTCTTTCGTACGCTGGAATTGGAGTGATACAAATTTTTTGTAAATCACACGTGAGTCTCGTCGTAAGATGATTTCTGCGCTCAGATCTACACTGGTTTCTACGCAAGTTTGATAAATGAGGGCCAGTGTCTTGTGAGTATTTGTGTTTAGTTCACTGGTAGTGTACGTGAGTTAACGTCAACTCTATTTAAAGTACACTTAAAGGTATTTCAAGTATAAAAACTAATACCTAAATAGAATCCTAGTAGTATACTTTAAAGTGCAACAATAATATATAACCATTAAACTATAAGTATGATGTTAAGTACACTTAAAAACAACTTACATGTATACTTGCAGTATAAAAACTATTAAACCTTTAAAAAGTGGATTAGAATTTAATGGCGCAGATGGCTCAGTGGATAGAGCGGCAGACTCGTAGTCACAAGGTCGCCAGTGCGATTCCCGTCTCAGACCAAAATTGTTGCTGTAAATAAGAAATTGTTGGTCAGCTTACCTGTTTAAATAAAGGAAAATTAAATTTATACATTTTTAAATAAAGTATATAACTAGAAACTAGCAGTATATCTATAAGTTCACTAGTAGTATAGTTGCAGTATAAAATGAAAGTTAAATATAAACTATTTTTGTACTCAAACTTTACTATTTTTACATTAAAGTATACATAATAGTATACTTTTATATACTAAAAAGTGGGCCAATTTAGTCCCAAGAAGTATTACAGTAGTACACTTATAAGTATACCACTAGTGCATTAATATTAGTATACTTACTATGTAAAGTACACTTGGAAAATATACGTGAACTTTACTAAAGTTTACTTAATAAAATGAACTTGAAGTATACTTTTTCTTGGTAAGGGCGGATACAAGTTACTGTTCATTGCTGCTTAAAATCTAATCCTATGTGACATTTTTGCTATGATGTTTATATATTTTTATCATATCCTATTTTTTTTACTTGCCAGCTAAAACTGATAAGCACTGCAGAAGGCAGAACAACAAACCCTATACTGTGTAGACAAAAGCACTGCATAGAGCAATCTTAATTCTAACAGATTATTAGGCTATATGTAGGCTACTAAATTTAAGGGATGATAAAGTAATACGATGCACTTAACTGTCTTTACAGTAGCTTCCATTGTAATCCACAAATAGGCAAAAATACTCATTTAGTATTTTGCGATGCACTCGTTCAGACGTACCCTGCTACCTGAAATGTCTGCATGTTCCCGGATCAGCAAGATAAATAAATAAAACGAGATATTTTGTTCCATCTACCTGCTTGTCAGTCTCTCTCCTTCCACCATGAAGCGCCGGGTGCAAGATAGGGCCCCTTGACTGTTAAATCAATAGTATTCTGTTACATTTATTATGATGTTACATGGTATATACTGTAGATAATTATAGGGTCTAAAATTGTGCCTTAACCAGCAAAAGCATTACATTTCTAATAGGCAACAGAGGGGGAAATTGCAATCACCATTAGGAATGTGCAAAGGCATCAATAATTTTGTCGCTGTCAAGGGTTTTTGTTCTCTCTGTGTTTATCTCCGAAGGTGCCAGGTTACTGGTTTGAAAGTCCCCACTGCTGTTCCTCAGGTGGTTTTTCATATAACACAGAAAATAAACTGTGCTCACACTAAACTGTGCTTACTGATGTAACGGGAAGGGTCAGAGTTATGCATATCAGTTTGTACAAGTCTATTCATGCACCTTTTGTATGGCTTCATGAGGGATAGGAACTCCTGAGCTAATAGTATGGTAGTATGTCTCTGTTAATCTATTCTTTGCAGTAGCCAGAGAGCCTGGTAGAGCTCTGCAGACAGGTTTTGCTTACTGATTCTATAGTGACGGGCCATGGGCAGTATGCACTGTTTGTCCAGGAAAGATGTTTGTTTGGGGCTAATAGCTGTCACACATCTAAGTACATAATTTGTCTCTGTTGAAAAGTGCCTTTTCATTTCCATTACCAACCTGTTTAACAGGATAGAAAGAGTGTTTTTAGAGCATCCATGCTGTCTAACCATCCATGCGCGCTCTTTCTAATGGGGCATCCACATCAAAATCCTCTAATGTTGAGCTGTTTGGGCCTGCCTTCTCTCACACAGTGGAGCCTGTGTTGCAATTCCTGTATTTGCGCAGGTCTTCCACCTACTTTTGGATTTCTTTCCATGTTTCATCTGTGTGCTTTTCTGAGATGGCAGTGATTACAGACTGGGCCAGATCATCTGCCATTACCAGATAAAATGTGGGGGACTGTAGCTGATCAGAACAAACTTCTGGTCAATGATGGCACTGATAGCTCTTGCCTCTGTCCTCCGGTGCGGGTTTGACTTGCCATTGACATTACACAGGGTGCTGGTTACTCACACAGCATACTTGCTGCGCTGTTGGCTGAAGTTCATGTTGTATTTTCATGAAAAGATCATGCACCACCGACCCAGAAAAGAACTATACGGCATTTGTAGTGTCTCAAACGCCACTGCAGCTTTGACATTATGCACAGTCTACTAACACTAAGTTGAGTTTATGTGCAAGGCAATGTATGTAAATTGCCTGTGGCACATCCTTCCTGAACTTTTCCTGTCCTCCATTGTAGGGATGTCACGAGAAACCGATACTACCAAAACCTTCCGGTTCTAAAATGACAAAACACAGACAATGCCCATTTTTTTAAGCACCCTAGGCACCGTTAGCAAAGTTGCCAGTGTTTTCAATACTGTAGTTAGCTAGCTTTGTCAGTGGAAGATAACTGAAAATAGCAGGAAAAATCAAAAGCAAACGAAAGTTTGCTAGCTAGGTATAGGGGTGTAACGATACCAAAAATTCCGTAGTCTGTGCCAATACCAGTAAAATTACACGATTTTTTTTTTTAACCTTTATTTAACCAGGTAAGTTGACTAAGAACAATTTCTTATTTACAGCAACGACCTGGGAGCAATTAGGGTAAAGTGTCTTGCCCAAGGACACAACGACATTTGGCTCAGTCGGGAATTGAACTGGCAACCTTCTGACTACAAGTCTGACTCCCTACCCACTGAGCCATCTGCGCCCCATTAATGGCTTCTCGAGGCCGATTTCGATACCACGGTAAAAAAGGATTTTCTAAGACTCCAACTTCTTTATTAAAATACTTTTATAACAAGTTATAAAAAAACATGTGCAATATAGCATAGAACAACATAATAAATTGCAATTAATGCTCATAGTGCAAAAATTACTCCCCAGACACATTTCAGACAGCTTTTCAAAAGGTACTGTGCAAAAGCAACAACAGTGCAAAACAAAACGGTGGATATAGTAGTGCAGCCATTCAGCTAACAAGATGAACATGTTTTTTTCACAACATTGCGCACTGTTTCGTGGCTAGTTCAAGGTTTTTGGAGAGCAAAAGTAGCATGTCAACATGGTCTTGGGTAAATCACAAATGATTGTGTGTAATGTGTTGGGCATTGGTCCCATATGGCTGTATTGTATTGGATAATGAAAGCTTTGAATCATATGTTCTTATAAGTTTACTATCTAATACGTTCCCCATCGGGGAACTATATATATTAAATGGATTTTTCGAACAGGGAGTTGGAAACAGGGCTTGCTTTGTCTGCTCCATGCATCAACTCAGTATTGCAGTACCTCCGGGAACGGTACACCCATTTCAAGTGTAATAATGAGAAAAGTACAGTATATTATCCTCTGCCTAACAAAGCAGACAATCCTTTTTTCTTTCCTACATTAAAGATGATCTGTTGTAGCACTGGCCATCACAAAAATGTATTCAATCAGGCATCACAGAATTGCATAAACATTAAAACTGTATTTCTTTCTTTTACCATCAATGACAGCTTGCAGTCTTTGTGAAATTTGTGGATGAGACCCTTTGTTTTCTTATGTGGTAAAGCTGCCCATTCTTTTTGGCAAAAAGCCTCCAGGTCCTGTCAGTACTTGGGTTGTCTTGAATGAACAGCACGTTTCTGTCACGTTGGTGGTGTGAAGTAACGAAGACCAAAGCAGGAGTATATAATGCTGTTGTTTGTTCTTCATTCTTCTCCAGTAAATGTATACGTCCTCTGACTTACAGCATTCAATATGTATAGGAGTGCAAAACGTTCCATCTGCTTACTATGCTCTATGGTGGCATAGATGCGCTAACAGATAATGGTATGCAATATTCAACTATACAACAACTCTACTATCTACGACCCTTAACGTGGTGAAAACACACTGGTAGCGAGCAGAAGGTACACTTACTTCACACTGAAATCATAATACGATCCACTGGAGAATGCTGGACAAACAACGTGAACACACAAGAATTCACCTGTGACATTTCATCAATGAACCGTGCCACTCCCCTGGTTACCAGAACTTATATAGGAACTACTAGATACAGGCTGAATGTGATTAGCAATCAGATCAAACAAGCCCTAGATAAACTATAATGAGACCTATCCATAGCTCCTGGTATCCAAGGGGGTGGTGACAAAGCTCCATAATACACACATAAACTCAACTTAAATCGACAGTACATACAGTAAAAAATGTTCTACTTTAGCCACTGTATTTTTTCGACTTGGCCTTGTCTCCGAGCTCTTTGGATCACTGAAATCAATCTCAGACACCTGTGATAATTAGTTTACAAAGTGAGCCCAATTAAAGGAAAAAGGATCTCTCTGCTGTGGAAAAGCATCCAATAGTGCCTTGGACAAGGTATGAAAACATTCGATATTTCACGAAAACCTAAGCGTGATCATCGTACTGTGAAGAGATTCCTGGCTGATTCAGAGCACAGACGGGTTTTTGCAGATAAAGGTGTAATGAGGAAGGTTACTGCCAGACAAATTCATCGGATTAAGAGAGCAGCTGCTAAAATGCCATTACAAAGCAGCAAACAGGAATTTGAAGCTGCTGGTGAGTCCAGCGAACCTCAAGATGTTGGATCCTCCAGAGTCTTTCAGTTGTGCATAAACCTACTATTCGGCCACACCTAACCAATGCTAACAAGAAGAAACAGTTGCAATGGGCCCAGGAATACATGAAGACTAATTTTCAAACAATGCACCATGTCATGCCGCAAATAATACCTTTGTCATTGGCTGCTATAAGCATAAAAGGAGAGAAACTCATGGTGTGGCCCCTATCCTAGTAAAGAAAAGAACAGCCATACACCAGGTGTGCATTTTCTTAATTTTTTTAGTGGCCCCCATCCTCCCCTGACCTCAACCCTATTGAGAACCTTTGGAGCTTCCTCAAGCAAAAGATCTTTGAGGGTGGGAGGCAGTTTGCATCAAAACAGAAGCTCTGTGAGGCTATTCTGACATCCTGCAAAGAAATTCAAGCAGGAGCTTTCAATAAACTCACAAGTTCAGTGGATGCAAGAATTATGAAGGTGATATCAAAGAAGGGGTCTTATGTTAACATGTAACATGCCCTGTTAAGATGTGTTTGATTAAAATAGCTTTTGATTTCAGTAAATATCAACTCATAATGCTGCAAATTTAACAAATGACAATTTTCAGTTCTTTACAACCTATAAAATGTTTTGAAAATTTTGTGCATAATATTTTGAAACAGTGCATCTTGAGTTTGTATTTTAGAAAAAATACTGTTTTCATTGGGTGGTTTGCTCAATGAAATTCGACTTAAACCCTAATGGTTGGTGAATTGAAAATTATATTGACTTTAGGAAAATCTATGTAAAATATAATTTGCATAATAATTTGGAATGCGGTGTAGTCCAATTGTGTCCCATGTGGAGCCTTCGGTCTGATTAATGCTAATTTTCCTCCAATTATATTGGAAAACATGCTGCATTCATCTAGCCATCAATTTTGTGACAGAAATCCCTGTGTATCAGAGATCCACCTCCTCGCTTCATACTAGGGATGGTGTACCTTTTGTCGTAGGTTTTGTTGACTCTTCTCCAAACATAGGATTAATGGTTGTGATGATAAAGTTACATTTTGGTGTGATAACTCCAAATGACTTTGTTCCAGGAGTTTTGAGGCTTGACTAGGTGCTGTTTGGCATAATATGGTCAGTGGTCTATTTTGTGGCGTTGGTGCAATAACAGTTTTTTTTTTTGCAATTCGACCATGCAGCCTATTCATTATAAATAACATCATCATTATTATTATTATTATTGTGCATCTGGAAGCAGCCACACCACTTTTTTGCATTCTGTATTTCTGCTGAATTTGCTTCTGTGTTTTTTGCATCCTAACCAATTTTCCTGGCAGATGTGGCTGAAATTTTCATTGGTCTACCTGACCATGGCTTGGCATCAACAGAACCCCTAATTATCCACTTCTTTATCAGAATTTGATCAGTACTGATTGGCATTTTCAAATATTTTTATATTCTTTTTCCTCATGAAGTTCAGCTACCTTTCCTTGTTGGTCCTTTGACCAGTATCCAGCAAAGTCAATGCAGCCCTGTGTGAAATATGCATTTATTTATACTAATTAGTGTCAAACAAGTTACAGGTGTGGAAACTTACTCTTAATAGCTGTTGTCAACCTATATATTGACAATCATTCAAGAGTATTTAAACTTTTGATCAGGGCCACTTGGTTGATTTCAGTTGTTGTAGTGGGAAATTAATGTTTATAGGACCAAATAATGACTCCTTCAAAAGCTGGCTTCCCATCCCTCCTCATCTAACAAAGGATTTCCAGGGATGAATTAAGATTCATGGAAAGGGGGCAAACCCCAATGTATGTCACACATTTAAGCCTGTACATATGTGATTTTGGTTTTGATCCACCCATAAAGGGAGTTTGGTATTATTACCTGTAAAAGGTTCTACAAGTCTTATGTTGTCTCCACAGGGTTTCTAGGAGGAGACAAATGCTAGCTCCCCCCTCTGGAAGTTACAGCCCGGATGCACCGAGGTGCCAAGGCGACGCATAATCTACGTCAGTGCGTGCCATAGCAAATGTGTTGAATAAATGTTGTAATAGACTGAACCGTATAAGAAATGCTTAGATCGTAGATCATATTTAGAAGTGTAAACGACATGTAATTTCTTGGTATAATTGTGTAATTCTGTGTCCGGTTAAAGTGTTGTACTTCGATGCCCTTTAACTGGAATTAAATATTATTCATTTACTAAGTTCTGTCATAGACATTCTAAATCATTTCCCAGAACATCTCCGGTGGAGTTATTAATGGGAATGTAAGTTATCTTGTTGCGGTCTGCTCTGAAGTTTCAGCCTTTATCACGCACACAGTTCAAGCTAGGTAGCATACGCACTGTTTTCTGAGTATCGCGGTAAGCGATTAAGTTTTCCCGGGTCACTGTAGTATTTCTTCCATAGCTGTTTACACACGGATCAATGATCATTATGAGGTCAGATAGTTAGAAAGGAAATATTCAACCACGTCTATTCTATCAATCCTCTATAGTCATTTATTAAGCATTTCTCCGTTCTTAACCCAGACTATTGTAACAGGGGAGGAAATGTAATATTAATTATTAATGCTTCAACTTCATAAGTGCATCTTAATTGTATCCTTCATCCCCTTACTACATTATCAATATTCATTTAAAAAGGGCACAAACAATTATGTGATGAATAATGGTTTCACCATACTACTATACCTAAATAAAATAAAGGTTTTCTGCATCAACAGTCATGTTTTCTGAAAATGACCAGAGGTGGGTAGAGTAGCCAAAATCTGTACTCAAGTAAAATTTCAAGTACTTACGGAAATATTTACTCAAGTAAAAGTAAAAAGTAGCAACCGTAAAAGTTACTTGAGTAAGAGTAAGAAAGTATTCGATAAAAAAACTACTCAAGTAGTTAGTTACTTTCGATCTGATTGATAAGAAGCAAAAACCCTGAAGTTCAGACTACTTGGAGAGCTTTCACATAACTCTCCTTGAAAGTTTCATTGTTCTGCTTACAATCGTTGCTTTCAGGTCATTTGAGAGTTGTTTTGAGGCCCCCATGTTGCCACTCTTCAGAGAGTTAAAGAGAACAATTTGCAATTGGCCACCTTAAATGATTGGATGCACCCAAATTTATGCACTTGTCTATTTTCTTTTTGATGCATATTGCACATTTTCTGTTAATCCAATTAACCTAATTTCACTACCAAAACATGTCTGTGTCCTTGAGTTATTTGATAGATGAAAATGAAATTGCTGATCCAAACACCCAATTATTTACAAATTAAAATCATGGAAATTGTCAGGGGTGCCTAAAATCTTGCATACGACTGTATATATATATATATATATATATATATATATATATATATATTATATATATTATATATACATAAGAGTAATTTTCCAAAAAATAAACATTTTTATCAAGATCCTATGTTTAGGTTCAGTAAATGAACTTCTATATCATTAATGAATGGTGTGCTAGACTAACCAGACCTCTTCCTTTTAAAACATACTTTGTTCCTATATTTTTAAGTATATGCATTCTTTAGGTACTGTAATAAACCTTCTTCGAACGAACGAAGGAGTTGCCTAGGCCACTGGACTGACAGGTAGCTTAGTTACCGCTGCCACCACCTTTTGTTAACCGGTTTAGGTCCGGTGACAGAGAACACCACACACCGTTCTTAGAAAAATACAAAAAGGCTTTATTTGTAGCATTTCATGGACAGTATCAAACAGGCAGCAGTTAGCTATACCAGGACAAAATAACCCATGTCCCCCATAAACAGGGCCCGGCTTGCTAGCCAGATACACCTGGTGACCAGCACACAACACTCCACAGCAACCCCTATGTTCTAGTTTATGGTACAGCACACAATGTAACACTGCATAAGGTACGCTATAATTCCAGGGCACAGCACACATGACACGGCAAACATTAAGTTATAGCTCTAGGGCACAGCACACAATGTAACACTGCAAACATTAAGTTTAGGGTCCTATAATCATGCAGGGAAATAGGACTATATGCATTTATAGAACTAGGCTAGCAGTTAACCAGGTACATCTATAGGGTACACAGAATTCTTCGTCCCAGTAAAGTTCCCACCATCCTGCCCCACTGATAAATAGTTTAAGAGCTACGTCTGGTCTTACACATACATACAGACATATAACACCTAATAGTTTAGTTTAAAAAGAGGTACTTAGCTCGCCCTCTCAGCGAGACCCTCCCCCGGGGTCTGGGCTTTGGCGTCGGGCCAACCGGGCTGTTCAATGGCTCAGCCTGCTGGGGATACGCTGGTCCGACGCAGAACACAAGTTCCCAGTTAACGCGCTGGAAACTCCACTGGCTAAGGTGAAGCGGAAACCTGGCACTCCTACTCCCCAGTCGATATCTCTTGAATTTCCCTGCCTTTAGACGTCTGCCCCTTTCCTCGCTATCTTCACCGCCGGCAGCCCTACACAGCTGCGAACAGCCACCACCTCCCCCCAAGGTTGAGTGCCTAAAAGCGCGTTGTTCGACAACAAGTCTCTACGTATACACAGCCGATTACCCTTCCACACAGGGGTCTGCTTTCTTACAATCAACACAGTTCCGACTGTAGCGCTCCACTTCCCCGTTCTCCTCGTAGCCTTCTCCACTCCACCCTTTTATCCCTGCTTCCCCAGTCACCAAACAGGTGCAGGTGTCTTCAATTAGTCCCCTAGCGTCTCCCAGGGATACACCCCCACATGTCTCAAACCCACCTCCAAACTAGTTCATCACACTACCCCCCTCCGGGTAGAGAAGACTCGTCCCCGAGTCAGTTGGAGACATCGAACCCTCGCAACCATCCTGGTGGCCTCCTACGCCGAACCGGCCGCTGCTGCTGAGGATGAACCACATCCCGATCTCCACCCTCTGGTCCTGGTTCCCCTGCCTTATCCGGGGCCTGATCCATTAGGGCTGCCTCCCTGTCCGCCGGCTGTCGCTCCTCTCCAACATCTGGTCCTGGTCCCCCTGTCTGGTCCGGACCCTGCTCCACTCGGCCAGTCTCCCCCTCAGCCTGACACCCCTGCTCTCCAACCTCTGGTCTGGGTCCTGGCAACGCCCACGCCCGATGTTCCTCCGGCCACCGATACACAGAGGGGAACCCCGATCCATTCCCTCTGACTCTTTCCCTCCGTGGTCCCGGTGAGTGATGCCGCCGTCGCTTGCCAGGGTGGTCCGGCCCCTTCGGGACCCCTGGGTCTCCTCCAGCTCCATCTAGTACCCCTGGGAAAGTCATGGGACAAACGGCTTAAGTCGATTGAAATGCACGATGACCTCAGGGCCTCCCTCAACCAATGCAAGGCAATACACCTCTGATACCCTTTCTATCGCCCTAAAGGGACCTTTGTATCGCCTCTGCAACTTGGGACACACCCCTTTACTTCTAGCCTTATTCCTCACCCACACCTGTTCCCCTACTGAATAATATTGGAAGTTCGCTCGAAAATCATAGCCAACTTTTTGCTTCCCTGAGGCCCTCAGCTGATGCCGCTTCACGGCCCCCACTACCGTTGACAATGTCTGGGCTATCCTGTTCACATAAACGCTGGCTGAGGAGAACGTCTCCGGTGCCCCCACTCCCAACAGTATGTCTACCGGCAAAACTATCTCCGTCCCGAATAGCACTTTATATGGCGTAAACCCTGTGCTGGCATGGACACTGCTCCTATACGCCATCATCACATAAGGTAACAGAACATCCCAACTCGCCTGGTTATCCCCCACAAACAGGGAGAGCATTGCCAACAATGTAAGGTTAAAGCGTTCAATCAAACCATCCGATTGAGGATGATAGGCCGTTGTACGGGTCTTCTGAATATTCAGCAACCTACACAACTCCTTAAACAAGGTTGACTCAAAATTACGCCCCTGGTCAGAATGAATGGTACGCGGAGCACCAAAACGGCAGACCCATTCCTCAACCAGGACCTTCGCAATAGTACCGGCCTCCTGGTTCGGTAAAGCAAAGGCCTCAGTCCAAATAATCACCCACTACCAGAATATACCTCTTCTTCCCTACCGTTTCTGGTAATGGGCCAAAAATGTCCAGCGCTACGCGCTCATAGGGCCGAGACGAAACTGAGGGATGCATAGGGGCACAGGGAAGCTTACCCTGAGTCTTACGGGATACACAATCCCCACATTGATTGCACCATTTCTTTACATCATTAAACCATCCAAGCCATTAAAACCGATCTTTCACCTTAGGCCTGTAGTTTCTGAATACCCAAATGGCCACCGGTCGGCACATTATGTAACATCGCCAATATCTCCGGCACCATAGCCCCCGGGAGCACCACCTGTATAGTGGCCGCATCAGAACGCGCATGTGGGACCCGTACTAACCGCTGTCCCTGTACTCGAAGTTGGTCCCATACAGTTGCATACTTGGACAACTTTTTAGGTAGCACCCCTACTCCACCTCTAGCCCCCAACTTAACCTGGATAAGCCGTACCAGCTCCTCATCTTGCTGTTGTGCCCGTGTCAACTCATCCACCAGCCCCGTTTCACCCCTCTGTACTGCCCGAACCGCAACCCCCGACTCCTTACTGGGCATACCACCACTCAGCTGGGCCGCACCCTCACTCTCAACCCCCGGCAACCTAGACATCGCATCAGCGTTGGCATGCTGTTTCCCTGGGCGATGGACAATTTTATAATGGAAGTTAGCCAGTTGTTCTACCCATCTTGCCAACTGCCCCTCCAGGTCCCGAAAATTATGCAACCAACGAAGGGAATTGTGATCTGTACGTAAAACAAACTCCCTTCCTAATAAATAGTGTTTGAAATACTTTGTAAACACCACCATCCCTAACAATTCCTTCTTGGTGGTCGCATATCTACGCTCTTCCTTAGTAAGGGCTCGGCTTGCGTAAGCAATAATGCTCTCTACCCCAGCTTCCTCCTGCGACAATACGGCTCCAATCCCCACATCACTGGCATCAGTATCTAATATAAAGAGTTTCCCCGGGTCGGGATAGGTTAACACGGGGGAGGTAATAAGATGTTGCTTCAACTGCACAAATGCCTCCTGACACTCATCCCCCCCACCGAAACCATCTCCCCTTTTCAGTTAACCGATGCAACGGCCGGGCAATATCAGCAAACCCCTTCACAAACCGCCGGTAATAGGAGGCCAGCCCCACAAAACTCCTCACCTCGGTTTGAGATTTTGGCACCGGCCAGGCGCGCACTGCGTCCACCTTAGGGGGGTCTGCCCTAATGCCCTTCCCTAAAATAACATGGCTCAAATATTGCACTTGTTCCGAAAACAGGTCACACTTGGAGGGCTTAACTTTCAGTCCCGCCTGATACAACTTACACAGGACCTCCCCTAACCGTGACAAGTGCTTCTGGAATGTACGCCCAAACACAATAATATCATCCAAATATACCAGACATGTTGTCCACTGAAGGTCAGCCAGCACTAAGTCCATTAACCTCAGGAACAAGCTGGGGGCGTTACACAATCCAAAACTCAACACATTAAATTCAAACAACCCTTGCTTAGTCGCAAAGGCTGTCTTATGCCGGTCCCTAGGGTCGACCTTAACCTGCCAATAACCACTAGCCAGGTCAAGCATGGAAAAAATGCAGGCATGCGCTAAACTATCAAGAGCCTCGTCAATGCGTGGGAGGGGATATGCATCTTTCACCGTCACCTCATTCAACCTACGATACTCCACACAGAAATGCAAACTACCATCTTTCTTACGCACTAACACCACAGGGGCAGCCCAAGGGCTACAGGAAGGTCGTATAATGTTGTTATCCTGCATCTGCTTTACATGCTCTACTACCTCCTGCTGGAGATGAAGCGGCACTCTACGAGGTGCCATTTTAATGGGCCTGGCTCCCCCGTATCTATTTGATGTAAAGTCCGATGGGTCCTTCCCAGGTCCGCATCCCCAGAACTAAATACGGAAGAATGATACTGTAATAGCTTACAGACGGAATTTCTCTCAGATTCAGTAAACCCCCTCACATCCAACCCCAGTTTCGTAAAACAACACCTCCCCTGACCCAGCTGGACCCCCCCATTCCCCTGGGGTACCACCCTCTACCTCGGGTCCTATGGTCACATCGGTCAACAGTGCCCCTAGCTTCATCCCCTGTTTCAACACCACAGCATCTTCCGTAACATTAATCACCCTGACTGGGACAACCCCATGGTTAGTCCTGCACACCACCCGAGCCACCAGTAGCTCACAATGGGTGGACAACGTAGCGGCGGGCTCTAACATGCCCACAACCTGTTCGCCCCACTGCTCCTCGACTGCTCCAGAGACTATAACCTCACTACGGGGGCCGACCTGCGTGTCAGCCAGTACAGTCACTGTTCGGGGTTGATGATGCCCCCCTGCGGAGGTCAAAGGTAACTTCTTTCCCATCAATCGCACATGCCTTTCGCCCAGTGAAATTACCACCCCATACTTTAATAATCAATCCCCAACAGGATATCCGCGGTAGGGACATCAGCCACGAGAAACTCCACCATCAAAACCAATGAATCAAACTGACAAATAGCCGGCCATATCCCCAGAATGTTCATCTGCCCACCATTCACAGCAGAGGCTTCACCCCCATATTCCCTCAACTCTTCACCTCCCCTAGTGAGCTGAAGCCAGACATGCTTTGGTATAATCGACACCTGCGCTCCTGTATCCACCAATACCTGCACTTCCACCCCTCCAACCGTCACACACAGGTAAGCGCCTGTCCCTTTAGGTTCACCCAGGACCATTCTCAATGGAGATACGGGGGGGCATGCATCTGGCCCTCCGTGCACGCCCCCTCTAGTTTCCCTGAACATAAGGGCAGTCACGGCGCATATGGCGATTACAACCACATTCCCAGCAGACCTCTCCCCGGTCACGATAACCTCGATCCACATTTGGCCCCCAGTTGCTCTGCCCACTCGGGTCAGGATTACGTCCCTGCCTGTCCTGCGCGGCACCAACGGTAAGAGAGAGCATCTGCACAGTGCTCTGGAGGACTTTAACCTCCTGCCGCAACCCCTCAACTATCCCAAGCAGACTCTCCATTACTTTAAGATTAGCCGCAGTTTCCACTACACCACACACCTTCGTATCGGGGGCCACCGGAGTTCTCTCCAAACTCCTAATAAGCTCCAGTTCTGCTGCAGTACTAATAGCGTGCTCTAAAGTCGGCGGCTTGGCACTACGTAGGTTAATTCGTACTTCGCCCCTCCCTACATGCTCTATAAAATGGTCGCGCGCAAACAAATCACGAGTACGATTATCTGCAGATGGATACGCCTTAATTATAAGCCGCCGAAGGGCATTACCAAACTCCCGGACAGTCTCGTTATGCATACGTCGTCGTGCTAGAAAGTTTGCACGATTCCAATCTTCGCTATCACATGGCTCCAAACATTTCCCCAATGCCCCCTTTAATCGCACATAATCAGCTCGGGATTCGACAGGAGACCACTATAAATATCCCGAGCCCGGCCCGATAGGAGTAGTGCCATACATTTTAATTTCAATGTTTCATCCCAATTATTTACCTCGGCAGCCATCTCAAACTGTCCTACCCAATCCGATCACTCACGGTCGGCGCCAGTGAATACTTGCGGCATAAACACAGGGCGCATAACAGCCATGCTTGCAATAGCCTGATTACTGCTCACTGCTGCCTCACTTCCCAAGACTACTGGCGGTGCGCTCTCTGCCTCTGACATAATAGAAAATTATGAATTCCACCGCTGCCACCAGTGTAATAAACCTTCTTCAAACGAACGAAGGAGTTGCCTAGGCCACTGGACTGACAGGTAGCTTAGTTACCGCTGCCACCACCTTTTGTTAACCGGTTTAGGTCCGGTGACAGAGAACACCACACACCGTTCTTAGAAAAATACAAAAAGGCTTTATTTGTAGCATTTCATGGACAGTATCAAACAGGTAGCAGTTAGCTATACCAGGACAAAATAACCCATGTCCCCCATAAACAGGGCCCGGCTTGCTAGCCAGATACACCTGGTGACCAGCACACAACACTCCACAGCAACCCCTATGTTCTAGTTTATGGCACAGCACACAATGTAACACTGCAGAAGGTACGCTATAATTCTAGGGCACAGCACACATGACACGGCAAACATTAAGTTATGGTTCTAGGGCACAGCACACAATGTAACACTGCAAACATTAAGTTATAGTTCTAGGGCACAGCACACAATGTAACACTGCAAACATTAAGTTTAGGGTCCTATAATCATGCAGAGAAATAGGACTATATGCATTTATAGAACTAGGCTAGCAGTTAACCAGGTATATCTATAGGGTACACAGAATTCTTCGTCCCAGTAAAGTTCCCACCATCCTGCCCCACTGATAAATAGTTTAAGAGCTACGTCTGGACTTACACATACATACAGACATATAACACCTAATAGTTTAGTTTAAAAAGAGGTACTTAGCTCGCCCTCTCAGCGAGACCCTCCCCCGGGGTCTGGGCTTTGGCGTCGGGCCAACCGGGCTGTTCAATGGCTTAGCCTGCTGGGGATACGCTGGTCCGACGCAGAACACAAGTTCCCAGTTAACGCGCTGGAAACTCCACTGGCTAAGGTGAAGCGGAAACCTGGCACTCCTACTCCCCAGTCGATATCTCCCGAATTTCCCTGCCTATAGACGTCTGCCCCTTTCCTCGCTATCTTCACCGCCGGCAGCCCTACACAGCTGCGAACGGCCACCACCTCCCTCCAAGGTTGAGTGCCTAAAAGCGCGTTGTTCGACAACAAGTCTCTACGTATACACAGCCGATTACCCTTCCACACAGGGGTCTGCTTTCTTACAATCAACACAGTTCCGACTGTAGCGCTCCACTTCCCCGTTCTCCTCGTAGCCTTCTCCGCTCCACCCTTTTATCCCTGCTGCCCCAGTCACCAAACAGGTGCAGGTGTCTTCAATTAGTCCCCTAATGTCTCCCAGGGATACACCCCCACATGTCCCAAACCCGCCTCCAAACTAGTTAATCACAGTATAATTAAAATACAATCCCGTTTTTGTTTGTATGTATTTTCTACACTTTAGTGATGTTTCTGTCCGGATTTGTGTATAAATGCAAGACGTCACATTGGGCTATTCAATTTGTTTAGGTTTTCTGAAAAAAAGGATATGAAAATGTACGTTTGTTTGTGAACGTGTGTTTCACAAGATTTGTCATTGCTTGCACAAGAGCGCATATGAGGAAAAACACTCCGACAGTGTGTGAAATAATATTACAATAAGGGAAAAGTGCCCAAAGTTACTAAATTACCGTTAATAGTGTTCAAATATAGGCATCATTGTGACACTTACCGCTACATGTTTTTTCAGGTTGGAGCTGGAATTCTTGTATGTTGAGATGTCAGTTCATTTTGGTGGACACAGCATGCATCATGATTATGAACTATTCTTTTTAACGTCTTGGAGTGAAAACATAGACTGAACTTGAGGCCACGGGTGATCTGCCTCCGATAGCTCGCGCAGATCTTACTCTGCCTTGGCCACCACCTTCCAACTAAACGCGCGCTAAATATAAGCAGGTGATTGATGCGTAGCCACCTCTCGCAAGCAGCCTCTTTAATGTTTCGCGAGACCTGCAAACAAGTCATTAACTTACTATTACCATTTGACAGTAGCGGTGGAACGCCACCGAATGTAGCGAAGTAAAAGTACATTTTTTTCACTAGAAATTTACTTGAGTAAGAGTAATAAGTACCCATCTGTAAATGTACTCTAAAAAGTACAAGTTACCGAAAAAATGTACTCAAGTAAATGTAACGGAGTAAATGTAATTCGTTACTACCCACCTCTGAAAATGACCAATATTTCACAAATTCTGCCAGGGGTTTTATGAGCACGACTGTACATTTTCTTAGACTCTCCTATTATGAGAGAAATTGTGTTGGGCATGATACTTCCAATATTTTGTATTCTGGGTCAGAATAGGTTGATTTTTCAGACTGCTAACTTCCTCTCTTCTCAGTGACACACATTAATCATGTTAACTAAATCTTGAATTAATAAAATAAGCCTATGTAGGCTAATAATAGAGAAATATATAATAATAGAGCATATTACAAATGAAGTAATCTTTAAAAGGCGTTCATGTTCATATCATAAGATATTCATATTGTAGGCTAACTAATGTTATGCTTTACTGAATAGTAAAAGTAGGTAACGGGACAGCAGAGGGTTTGCTGAGTGAAATTCTGCTGTGGTATTTGTGAATCCCACTACTAGACACTGGTAGGCCATTGTGTTTAACATTTTGATAAGCTTTTTTAAGGAAGGCAAGTACTTTACTTTCTTAAGGTTTTCATCAAAAGCTAATTGAGTCACATACAGATGGGTGATTATTTAAGTTGTGGTATATGGTTAATTAACCATGAATAAAAGCTGTTCTAGGCATAATGCACAGAGTTGATGACCCCTGTCCTACATGCATGCACAGGAAAGTGAAAGGGGAGGGGCTAATGTTCATTCATTGGGTTCATTTGAGTAGATATATAGAAATTCATGGTGAGGATATCTGAAACAAAGCTAGCCATTAATCCAATCATTGATTATAAACTATTTAGGTCTGATTAGTTTAAAAAAAGTTTAAAACTGACCATTTACATGTCATAAACCATTAGTTTCTATTTGTTACTAAGTGCTTTACGTTTATTACACGTAGTAACATTTTAGATGCCATAATATGTAGTCTTCTGGCTTTGTGCTTTCTTCAGCCAGCAATGAAAAGAAAGAAACACAAATAGAACTAATAATTGGACCTAGAATGCTACAATGCAATTGATTGACAATTGATACACACTTTATAGAAACAAAACATACACCTTTGATTATGCTGATGAACTTGATCTTTCTGATCATGATTACGTAGTTAAACAGTTTTATTGATGGAATACAAATGCATTGTTATGGTAAATCTGTTGTTAGCATTGACCGTGAAGAAGCAAATAAATTACTTTCAGTTTCCAGTCTACTTCTGTCTTTCCAGTGAAGAGTGAAAAAGTGTTGTATGAGGCTGCTGCTCCTACCACTGTGTTTGGTGTTGTCATTTCATGTCTTCCTGCCTCTGCAGGTATACCAAGAGAATGGTGCAGCGTGTGTGTGTGATTGGAGGTGGCAGTTCAGGTATGACTGCCATCAAGTCCTGTCTGGAGGAAGGTCTGGAGCCCACCTGCTTTGAGAGCAGTGAAGACATCGGGGGGCTGTGGAGGTTCAAGGTGGGCATGGCTGCATCTTATTCTTCGAAGTACAAATAATGTTTTAATATGCATAACCTTTCAGATCTGGTTCCACGTCATTTTCTTTGTATTCTCAGGAGAACCCAGAGAGCGACAGAGCCAGCATCTACCAATCGGTCATCATCAACACGTCCAAGGAAATGATGTGTTTCTCTGACTTCCCCATTCCAGGCCACTTTCCCAATTACATGCACAACTCCCTCATCATGGAATACTTCCGCATGTACGCTGAGCACTTCAAACTTATCAAGCACATACGCTTCCAGGTAAGAGCTAACTTCCTGGTGAGAGTTTATATCTGTGTTTCAGAGACTAAGACATTGGAGAAATGGAGCTACAATAAACTTGGCCAACATTTGTGGAGTTTAAATTCAAGCATGGCCATAAGATATCATTATTTGTACCTGGTTCTACCCATTTTGTTTGTTCTTGTTTTTTCCCATTGTACACAACACCGGTAAACTTTCTCTGGATAGTTTTTTTCAAGGTATAGTATTTAGTATTGACAGATGTTTAGAACATTGCAGATGTTACACAAGACTGTGTCCGTTTGTTTGTCTTTGTTCTAGACTAAAGTCCTCCAGGTGAAGCCGAGACCAGACTTCACCCATTCAGGCCAGTGGGATGTGGAGATTGAGACTAGGAAGGGAGAGAAGGAGAGACAGGTCTTTGATGCTGTGATGATCTGCATAGGACACCACTGTCACCCTAACCTACCCCTCAACGACTTCCCAGGTAGATTCCATAACAAACCATGCCCCTCCTAGTTAGTGAGTGGCCAGGATATAAGGTTTTTATGTCACATCAGTTTAAAGGATACATTTTAATATAATAAATATTGCACAAATAATGTGTGTATACTGTCAATGTGTGCTGAATATAATAATGTATATATAATTGATGTGTAGCTGTATAATCTAAAAAGGTAATATTACCCACCACCAGTATGTGGGGAAATGCATTACAGTCACTTGTTAGAGTAGTTAGACAGATTTTTTGTAACTGAACACTATAGATTCTCAATTCAAGTAATTTGTTATTTGTTACTTTTAAAACGAGTTACAGTTACAATATTATTTCCACTTTTACGTTTTAGAACACATGTAATCATATATTATTCATTGTTGTTTTTTTTAGGTCTGTCTTTCATTTCTGTGACCAGGTCAATCTAAAGAAAATGAAGATAAGCGTTTAAATAGGACTGTAAATGCATATTGTCTGTTAGCAAAATGGAAGAATACATACATTTTAACATCTGGAAATATTTGCATTATTTCAATCCAGTCAAAAAGCAGGGGGAAAATATAATAGTTTCCTGGGAGCTATGCATCGGGTGCAAATGCCTGTCGAGTGAGAAGAAAATAGAAAGCACAGGTCCTCATTCATCTAAATATGAAACAGAGGTTTTTCTACAACAATTTTAGGTGTCACCTTTAAGTGATATTTTCACCTTTAAGTGATATTTTCACAACAAATGGGCAGCTATACCACCTGCAATAAATCAGGGCCTCAGACATCTATTACAAATGACTGCACGCTGTCATTGATGCTAAAGGGGGCAATACACCGTATTGAGAACTGATGGTATGCAGACTTTTGAACAGGGATCATTTCATTATTTTCATTGTTGCCATGTTTTGTTTTACGATTGTGACATTCTGTTATGATCTACAGTTGAATATGAATCCCATGAGAAATACAAAAAAAATGTTTTGCCTGCTCACTCATGTTTTCTTGTGTAAAGCTTGTGAGATTTTCACGTGCACAGACCAAACAATCTCAGCCATAAGGACATTTAAGTCCTTCAAAGTTGCTGTTGCCCTCTTGGTGTCTTCCCTGATCAATGTCCTCCTGGTAGCTTCCCTGATCAATGTCCTCCTGGCTTGGTGATCCAGTTTGGAGGGATGGTCCGATCTAGGCAAGGTGCTGGTGGTGCCATACGCATTCCACTTCTTAATTATGCTCTGAACGTTACTCAGGGATATTTAAAGTCTTAAAAGACTAAATCTTTTTGCAACATTCTCCTATCTTGTGCCTTTCCACAAATTTGTCCACTACTAATAATGGACTCATCCTGGAACAGCTGGTTTTCTTATGAAGTAATCAAAACCACGACAATTGATGTCAGGTGAGGAATAGTTAGCATGGTGTGTGATCTGAGAAGTGACTGGTTGTACCTGAGCAAGTTCATATTGGTACTCTAAGGGGCTGATCACTTATCCCATTTTAATAATTGTTCAGCATTTTGTAAATGTTATTTTCACTTTGATGTTGAGGGTTATAATGTGTAAATACAGCTGGCAAAATTTATATTTAATTTATTTTAATTTCCAGGGTATAATGTGACAAAAGGTAAGGATTTTGACAGGGTATGATGATTTTCTATAGGTAATGTATGTGTCTAGTTACTGTTTTTGAGTAGTAACTATATAAAGAAATTATTAACTTTAACAACACTGCCCAGGACATGTTTATTTTAAGGGCAATGTTTAACTTGTTAGATCATTCTACAGTGCATACGGAAAGTATTACCAGCGCTACACTTTTTCCACATTTTGTTATGTTACACTTTTATTCCGAAATGGATGAAATTCATTATTTCCCTCAACATTCTACACCATAGTGACAATGTGAAAGAAGTGTGTTTGAAATCTTAGCTAATTTACTAAAAATAAAAAAGTACATAAGTATTCACAGCCTTTATTCTATATACTTTGTTGAAGCACCTTTGGCAGCAATTACAGCCTCAAGTCTTTTTGAGTATGATGCTACAAGCTTGGCACACCTATTTTTGGGCAGTTTTTCCCATTCTTCTTTGCAGGACCTCACAAGCTCCATCAGGTTGAATGGGGAGTGTTGGTGCACAGCCATTTTCAGATCTCTCCAGAGATCACAGAGTTGTCCTGTAGCCACTTCTTTGTTATCTTGGCTGTGTGCTTATGGTTGTTGTCCTGCTGGAAGATTAAAGGTGCTATATGTAAAACGGACAGCCAGCGTTAAAAAATGGGTACTACAGTTCAAATTCAAAATACCTAAGTTGTATCCCTCCGCCACCTCGTCCCCAGAATCGAAACTAACGTGACGAACAAGATCAGCGCAATCATGACAAGCGAACCGTGTTTTACTACGTCTATGGTCATGAAACCGTTTAGAAAGTTTTTTTTAGGTTGTGTAGAATCTCTATAATCTCGTTCGTTTGCTGCTTCCATGGCTGTAGCGCGCTGGGTTTGCGTTTTTACAGGTATGTTTGGCAATCCGTTCGTGCTGTCAAAATGGGCAGTTGATAACACACAGGCAAAAACATAAACATAAATTCCGTCCCGGAACGTACTTTTCCAAAAGAAAAAATACTG
>JACXGM010012850.1:7839-23706 GCA_016801145.1 Umbra pygmaea
AATTCAAATCATGTTGTTAAGGGGCTGGCCACATTAGTCTAACATTTTGTAGTGATTGAGTAAACAGCCAATGAGCTATGGCTTTGTTTGTGAAACTATATGTTTAGAAAAAATGCACCGTGATGACGTTTACATCCGGGTCCTGAGACGAACAAAACATTTCTTTGCTAAATTATCTCTGTCAGTCTTCGGTTAAAATGGTTAATCTTGCACATTTTTAAGATCACTGTTTCTTAAAAGGATGATGTATATGTCGAAATTGCTAAGCTTTTGGACACTTTTCACATCCGTCTTTTGTTTAGAAATGCAGAGAAAATACGCTAGTTTTTTAATTTATTTATGAGTAGATTTAAAAGTCCGGGAAGAAAATACAATTTTTACATTCAAGATGGATTTTACCTGGGAAAACTATGCTTTAAGTCATTACTGGGACCCTTTGATGACCAAAAAGAAGGATTTTATGACCGTAAGTAAAATATTTTTTTACTAAAAGCTTAAAATAAGTGACGTCTGCTAACCTATATTTCCTAAGTAAAATGAAATTGTTTTCAAGACGTGTACCTGACATTAAGTACTCTAACGTTGTGAATTTTATAGCTACACTAAAACCGAGATATTTGCTAGAATCCCAAGATTCTAAGCTTTAAGAACATATAAGACTTTTATATATATCCTAAAAAATGAGCGTGGAAGTTGTGTTTCTAGTTGGCATTTCGTTTTTTTTTTAAGAAGAAAAACTCATTACTGTTTGCCGCCATAACGTTGTGAATTTTACACCTACACTAAAACCGAGATTTCTGCTGGAACCCCAACATTCTAAGCTTTAAGGAGATATAAGACTTGTATATATAACCTAAAAAATGAGGGTGCTAGCCATGTTTTCCTTTTGCCATTCGATTTACGTTTAAGTATAAAAAAGGCTAGTTGAGTAAACAAGCTAACAGGTTTTGGTACTGGCTGTTTACGTCACATTATGACTAATAGTTATCTCGTTTTCATAGCTATTTTAAAACCGAGATATTTGCTAGAACCCCAACATTCTATGCTTTAAGGACAAATGAGACATGTATTTAAAACTTAAATTTTTTAAAACACAGATTTTATTCCTTAATGTATTTACTATGAAGTGAAAACAAAAACGTTTTTTTTTCAAGACGCGTAGCTGACATTAAGTAGTCGTAACGTTGTGAATTTTATAGCTACACTAAAACCGAGATATTTGCTAGAATCTTAATATTCTAAGCTTTAAGGACATATAAGACATGTATATATAACCCAATTAATGATGGTGTTAGCCTTGTTTCTAGTTTGACATTCCATTTAATTTGAGGCACATGTGTACAAGGCACGTAGCTTACATTATGAGGGGAAATTATTATTTTTGTTATGACTACTGTAGAATGGTGACATTTGCTACATTCCTGAGTGTCTAAGCTTTCAGTAGATATATAACATGTATATATAACCTAAGAAATAGGACTTGTGAACTGTGATTGTTTGGACTTGTGAACCAGTGATATTTTTTTAAGACTACCGGCGCCGGTATGGTGCTCCCTAAGTAGTTAATAATTAACCTACTTGGTTGGAAACAATACTGCCGTGTGGGGCGAAACAAGAAAATAACGACACCACAGGAACACGTAACAGGAACACATACAGGAACACATTGACCAACAAGGGAAGGCACGAAACACACAAGCTATATACGGAACTAATGAGGCTAACATAGAACACCTGGGAACACTAAACAATGACGTCACCTACACAGATACTTAACCGGAATAACAGAAAAACACGTAATGCAAGTAATGGGCACATGAGGTAGACAAAACATAACACATAGGGGGAGCAACTCAAAAGAAACAAAGTCCCTTCACAGTCCATCCAGGGCTGTACGTTACAGAATCCCCCCTCAAAAGTCCACCACACCGAGGTGGGCAACCGAGAACCTGGGGTCAAGGGGGACAGAGGGCCCGGGGTCAGGAGGGACAGAGGGCGGCCCGGGGCGACGGGGGGTCCGGTGGACAGCGGTGTTGGCGACGGGGGTCCAGAGGACTGCGGCGTCAGCGACGGGGGTCCGGAGGACAGTGGCGTCAGCAAAGGGGGTCCGGAGGACAGCGGCGGCCGAGCAGGGGGTCCGAAGGACAGCGGCGGCCGAGCAGGCGGTCCGGAGGACAGCGGCGGCCGAGCACGGGGTCCGGGGGACAGCGGTGGCCAAGCAGGGGGTCGGGACGTCAGCGATGGCCGAGCAGGGGTCCGGACGTCAGCGACGGCTGAGCAGGGGGTCCGGACTCCTCCCAGGAGCCGTCGTCCTCGAAACCCGGCGGCGGAGGGAGGAGTAGGACCTCCAGGTCCATGGCCAGGAGGGGCTCAGGCATGGGTGACGCAGAGCAGACTGCTGGAGGCTGTGTGCAGACTGCTGGAGGCTGTGGGCAGACTGCTGGAGGCTGTGGGCAGACTGCTGGAGGCTGTGGGCAGACTGCTGGAGGCTGTGTGCAGACTGCTGGAGGCTGTGGGCAGACTGCTGGAGGCTGTGGGCAGACTGCTGGAGGCTGTGGGCAGACTGCTGGAGGCTGTGGCGCAGAAGGCGGCCTGTCGGCCATCTTGTGGAGTGGAGCCTTGAGCAGCTCCTCCAGGGCCTCCTCCTGAACAGGGCTGCCACAGAGGGGCGCGGAGTGCTGTCACCACCCCTCATAGCCCCCCCCGAAAATATTATTGGGAGACAGTCGGCTATCTTGAGTGGGAAGCCTCCTATGAGGTATGGCATCTCCTCCTCCTCCTCTTTCTCCGAACCTGGGCTGGTGGCCATCTTGGGAAGGGGGGCCCTAGGAGCAGGGACTAGGGACCTAAGGGTACTACTTGGCACCCTAGGGGCAGGAATTGGCACCCTAGGGGCAGTGACTGCAGCCCTAGGGGCAGTGACGGAGGCCCTAGGGGCAGTAAATGGAAGCCTAGGGGCAGACATGCTAGCCTGAAAGCTAGAAAGGGGGGTATTAGCCTGCATGCTAGGAGGACATAAGCTCGTCTGAGAGCTAGTGGGGCTACATAAACTAGCCTGAGAGCTAGTGGGGCTACATAAACTAGCCTGAGAGCTAGTGGGGCTACATAAACTAGCCTGAGAGCTAGTGGGGCTACACAAACTAGCCTGAGAGCTAGTGGGGCTACACAGACTAGCCTGAGAACTAGTGGGGCTACATGAACTAGCCTGGGGGCTAGGTAAAAGCTAAGAATAGTGGGTAAAATCTAACAGAATTATAATTAATACTATTGAAATAATACTTTAATATTGTTATATAATTATTTTTGGGTTTCCAAAATAAGACACTTTGGTAGCACCTTACAATAAGGCTCCCTTATAAAGGGTTTATAAATGGTTTATAATTAGTTTATAAATTATGTTGTAAACCATTTATAAATCATTAACAAGATGTTATAACTCATTAAATTAAAAAGGGCAACTGTCCCCTGATGGTTGCCAAATAGTGAGCCCACATATATCTGTACTACTATGCTTCAGATAGGATACTCACCTTAGTTGGTTTTCTCCATCAGCTATGATCATTGGTATCAGTTCACTGGTTTGATTCATTTAGATGTTTCCTGGCATCTCATTTTTATGTGCATATATTTTTGAGTTTATTCATTTCACATTTGTGACTGCAAAAAGGTGAAGTGTAAACCACATCACCATTTATTAATTAGTTACTAACTTTTTATTTACACACATATTTCCTCGACTAGATGTTGCTGAATACCCTCCTCAAGATGGCTGCTCCCCAGTAGCTACCCAAGATGGCTGCTCCCCAGCAGCTACACAAGATGGCTGCTCCCAAGCAGCTACCTAGGATGTCGCCAAGTCCACAGCAGCCACAGCATGCTACCTGAGTCATTGATGGATTTCGCCACCTAACCGCCACTAGGTGTCACCGCTGAGTCATTGCTGGATTTCACCACTGATCAGTGATACCTGCTACTATGCTACCAGTGCTACCTGCTGCTACGCTACCAGTGCTACCTGCTACTACGCTACCAGTGTTACCTGCTGCTATGCTACCAGTGTTACCTGCTACTAACCTTCCTGTGCTACCTGCTCCTACACTACCTGTGCTACCTTGTTTGTAGGGAAGTTCTTTATCCCTGTTCATTTGGTTAAAAAATATTTCCCCATTGAGAAACGCTTTTGCCGCCTGCCTACCTTCAACTGTGACATGAATACCTGTGCTACCTGCTGCTAAGCTTCTAGTGCTACCTATTGCTATGCTACCTGTGCTGCCTGCTGCTATGCTACTGGTGGCCCCAGTGTCCCCTGCTGCCTGGTCGCCCCCACTGTCCCCTGCTGCCTGGCCGCCCCCAGTGTCCTCTGCTGCCTGGCCGCCCCCAGTGTCCCCTGCTGCCTGTCCGCCCCCTGTGTCCCCTGCTGCCTCTTCTGTATTTAAACCCCATTGTCTTGTTAGTTCTTTGCTGGGTCATTGAAGTTTGTATGATGTATTCCTGCCTGTTCCTGCCAGTATTCTAGTCCTGTAAGTAACTGCCAAAAGTATATTGTGAGTACCTTCTTGAGTGCAAACCTGGTGCCTTGTGGAATTGTGTTTCTGTATTTTGTAACTTTTTGTTCCTGCCCTCTTTCCTTTGTTAGAATTGGATGCCCTGCGTTTATTTGTGTTATAGTTTTCCCAGTTTAGGCACTTCTCTTAGTTTGTTTCCCCTGCATTTACTTTTGTCATATTTAATAAATATTCAGAGCTTTTTATACATGGCATTGGGACTTCCTCTTGTGTTGTTTTATCACCTGCCTGTAAGCCAGTATGTTACAGAATGACCCAGCTTTTCCTTACGTCTACTCCTTACCGGAGGATGACAGGGGCTCAACTACTAGAGGCTTTTTTGGATAAAAGTAGCTCGGACCAAGAGGACTATCATGAGGACTGGTTCATTGGACAGCTACTATCAGATACTCAATCTTCCGATGACAAGTACATCCTTCCCAGATGGGTGTTTCAGACTCCCATGCAGAGCAGCATGGCATTCGTCCCAAGGGTGAGTCCAGTCAAGGCTAGTCCTGAGCCAAGTTCAGTCAAATCTGCTGACCAGTGTCCCAAGATGGCTGATGCCACCCTTCCCAAGATGGCTGCTGAAGCCACACCTAAGAGGGCTGTCTCCCCTCAGCCCCAGTCACCTGCTTTCTCCTCACCAGTCCTATGAGGCGTATCTGACCTCTTAACTACTTAGGGATTGCCCCCAATTGTCAAATTCTCCCTAAAAAAACATACCCAAAGTTAACCTCTTGTTACACTGGACCTGAGGACAAACATATGGTTGATAGTTATTTTAAAGAAAAGACTTGAGATTTTTGGATATGTAAAATTCATTTCAAATAAATATACACAGTGAATATGGCACAAGATGAAATAAAGAAAATGTATAGTTATTTTCTGTTTTTATTTTTCTACATCCTCTTTAAAAGAACCATACAAAACCATATATTGAGATGGTGGAAGCAATTTAAATCATGTTGCTTAGGCCCTGGCCACATATGTCTAACATTTTAGAATGATTAAGTGAACAGCCAATCAGCTGTAGCTTTGTCTGTAAAACCATATTTTTAGAAAAAATGTATGTGATGATGTTTACATCCGGGTCCTGAGACAAACAACACATTTCTTTTGTAAATTATCTCTGTCAATCTTCAGTTAAAATTGTTAATCTCGCACAGTTCTAAGATCTCTGTTTCATAAGGATGACGTATATGCCGAAATTGCATAACTTTTGGACACTTTTCACATTCGTCTTTTGTTCAGAATTGCAGGCCCGCAGTTCAAATACACTAGGTTTTTCATTTAATTATGAATACATTCAGTAATGGTCCGGTCAAGAAATAGCAATTTTCACATAAAAATATTGATTTTACCTGGGAAAACTCTGCTTTATGTCATTGCTGGGACCCTTTGATTACCAAAATGAAAGATTTATGACTGTAAGTACAACATTTTGTAGTAAAAGTTTAACATAAGTGAAATGTGCTAACCTATATTTCATAAGTAAAATGTAATTGTTTTCAAGACAAGTACCTTACATTAAGTAGTCTAACATTCTGAATTTTATAGCTACACTAAAACCGAGAAAATTAGTGTAGTAGATATGTTTCTAGTTGGCATTTCGATTTTATTTGAGAAGAGAAAAATAATTACTCTTTGCAATATGTGTAGTTGAAACTCGCAGTCATAACTTTATGAATTTTACAGCTACACTAAAACCGCGATTTCTACTAGAACCCCAACATTCTAAGCTTTAAGCAGATATAAGCCTTGTATATATAACCTAAAAAATTAGGGTGTTAGCCGTGTTTTCTTTTTTCGGCACTCATTTGAGGTACAAAAATGGCTAGCTGTGTAAACAAGCTAACAGCTTGTTCCTGGCTATTTACGTCACATTAAGACTAATAATTATCTTGTTGTCATAGCTATTTTAAAACCAAGATATTTGCTAGAACCCGTACATTCTATGCTTTGAAGACATATGAGACATGTATATATAACTTACATATTGCATTCGTGAGCTTTGATTTTATTCCTCAATGTATTTTCTATGAAGTGAAAAAAAACATCTTTGTTTTCAAAGACGCGTAGCTGACATTAGGTAATTATAACGTTGTGGATTTTATAGCTACACTAAAACTGAGATATTTGCTAGAATCCCAAGATTCTAAGCTTTAAACGTGCAATATATAATTTTTGGCCACCAGGGGGCTCTCAATCAAAACAATAGCAAAAGATGTACTTGGATGACGTCGGGAGGTTGCGTGGGATCATGGGTTTTGTTATCGTCGTCAATGACAACCTTCCAATCTAGCGTCTCCGGCAGAAAAAATAGTTCACTGACAAAGTAATATATTGTTTAAAAAATTATAACTTTATTCACGTTATGTTTGGCGGCTCCCTGGAACTTAGAACAACTGGAGCAGTAACAGGTTATATGACGCCATTTACGGGCGACAAAATGAAACGTCCCGTGTCTTCGAATTATATTACAAATTTCTCTGGATTTGAAAGTTAGTGGAAACATTTAGGATAATGTAAGTACACAACTAAGAAATATATTTAATATATGTATAGTGATGTTTGCTTTTGATGCAAAGTATGTATTTTGTTATGTTTTGATTGATATTACATATTGTACCTTTAAGAACATATAATACATTTATATATAACCCAATAAATGAGGGTGTTAGCCTTGTTTTTAGTTTGACATTCCATTTAATTTGAGGCATGTAGCTCACATTATGAGGGGAAATTAAAATTTTTGTTATAACTACTAAAGAAGGGAGGCATTTGCTACATCCCTGAGTGTCTAAGCTTTCTGTAGATATATAACATGTATATACGTATAACCTTAAAAACGAGGTTAAGGACTGACACTAATGTGGATGAGGATTACCGAGAGTGGGTGTCGCAAAACATGAAGTCATCGAGTAGAACTCATCCAAATATTCTTCTTGGAGAGCAGTCTTGCATCCAACTTCCAGACCCAACTCCTACTCCTCAGGCCGCACCCCGACCACCAGATGGAACCACAGAGCCTCCGGGGGGCCAGATCCAGCCAAGGCCTATAGCAATGGCCGTTACTCTGCCAAGGTTGCCTCCTGACACAACACCAAACCAATTTCACATTCCGGTCCCTCCGGAATGTTCCAAGTCTTGCCTCAGACCTTCTTCCCTTCTCTAATATATCTCTAATATACTTACTCAAATGTTGTCAATGACTTTTATAGAACAATGGAGAACCTTTTCAATGTGCCTCTATGTCACTCTCAATGGTGGGGTTCATGGGCGTCAGTTTGGTTTGAAATGTGGTGGAGACAAAGATCATCAATTAATCAATCATACTTTATTTATAGAGCACTATTCGTACATAAAATGTATTTCAAAGTGCTAAACATTACAATAAAAAACAGTTTAAAAAGAAAAAAACAATATGGGTAGATAAAACAACTTAGAACATTTTAAATGATATAAAAATGCAACACTGCAAGCAACAACCTAAAATGCGAGGTCAAAAAGATAGTTTTTAAGAGTCCTTTTAAAAATGTCAATAGATCCTATACCTCTCAGATTGTCAGGTAGACTGTTCCAGAGGACAGGACCATAGTAGCAAAAGGACGCCTCACCAAATGTTTTGGTTCTGACCTTTGGTACAACTAAAGGACCAGTGTCAGAAGGTCTGAACAACCGGCCTGGTACCAATTTAAACAAATTTGACAAATATTTGGGAAAAAGGCCATGTAGTGATATAAAAATGAATAGAGCTATTTTATAGTCTATTCTAAAACTAACGGGTAACCAGTGTAGTGACTTTAAGACAGGCATTATATGTTCTCTGTTTTTGGTTCTTGTTAGCACACGTGCTGCAGCATCTTGAATTAATTGTAATTTGCTAATATTTTTTTGGCTAATCCCTGACAGTAGAGAGTTACAATAGTCAAGCCTACTAGTGATTAAAGCATGGAATATCCAACTGGCATAGAAACTGACATACATTTGCAATATTTCTTAAATGGTAAAAAGCAGACTTAAATATTCTTAATATAAGACTCAACGTTTAGGTTAGAATCAAGAATTATTCCCAAGTTTTTAACTTGGTCTGTTGCATCTAGGTTTTAAAAAGGATGTTAGTTTCTCTCTTTGGGCCTTAGCACCAATGACCAAAACCTCAGTTTTATCCTTATTTAGTTGTAGAAAATGTTCTGCCATCCAAGTGTTTATATTGAAGATACATTTAAATAGGGTATCAACAGAGCAGAAAGCATCAGGAGATGTAGAAATATATAATTGTGTATCGTCTGCATAGCTATGAAAATGGATCCCATGCTTTCTAATAATGTTACGAAGTGATACCATATATATATATATTGAACAGTATAGGTCCCAAAATGGAATCTTGAGGGACCCCATATGATATCCAAATTGACCTCGAAGTATACACCAGAACAACAGAAAATTCACGACCAGTCAGGTAACTCCTGAACCAGATCAATACCAGGCCTGAGAGGCCAGCCCAGCTATGTAGTCATACAAGCAGAACTTCATGAACTATGGTATCGAAAGCTGCACTTGAATCCAACAGTACAAGGATAGAGAGTTTTTTAATATCTGAGTTTAGCCTAAGGTCATTTAAAACTTTTAAGAGAGCAGTCTCTGTACTATGCTGGGTGCGAAAACCTGACTGAAATGTTTCAAAAATACAACTTTTACTTAAATAAGCATTTAACTGTATAAAAACAAGTTTCTCAAGAATTTTACTTAAAAAAGGGAGATTAGAAATTGGTCTGTAGTTGCGTAAGTCTTCGGGATCTAATGACATCTTTTTGAGTAATGGTTTTACTACAGCTGATTTGACTACGGTTGGAAATGTTCGAGTAAACAAAGAGTAATTGACAATGGCCAGTATTTCATCATCCAAACTACTAAATACCTTTTTTTAAATTTATGTAGGGATAGGGTCGGTAAGACAGGTAGAAGACTTAAGGTTTAAAACAACATTGTTGAGAATGTCCTTCTCAACAATTTAAAAAGAGTCCATCAGGACAGTACGTAAAACCGGGGAAACTAATAGCATGGTCTTAGATTGGCCACATAGACTAATGCCGGACCTAATTAAAGATATCCTATTATTGAAATACATTGCAAACTCTAAAGAAAAAGGACGGGGGTCTGCGGCCCTGCATCGATTACAGGATACTCAATGTAGCCACGGTTAAGTACCGCTATCCGTTACCAATCATTGGGACCACTGTGGAGCAGATGCATGGGGCCACCTGGTTTACTAAATTGGATTTACGCAGTGCGTATAACCTCATTCGCATCAGAGAGGGCGATGAGTGGAAGACGGCTTTTAGCACTACCACCGGGCATTACGAATACCTAGTGATGCCCTATGGTCTGACCAATGCGCCCTCAGTATTCCAGGCCTTCGTTAATGACGTGTTTCGGGATTTGATAGGAAAGGGTGTTATAGTGTACATTGATGACATTCCGATATATTCTGCAGATTTCCAACAACATGTCCAACTGGTGAGAGTCGTGTTAACACGGCTTATCCATAACCATCTCTTTGCGAAGGCAGAGAAATGTGTGTTCCATAAACAATCAGTCTCCTTCCTTGGTTATGAGATCTCCTCTGAGGGGAATACGCATGGAACCACATAAGACGGAGGCGGTGTTGACCTGGCCTGTCCCCACGTCAATAAAAGCACTGCAGAGATTCCTTGGGTTCGCCAACTACTACCGCCGATTCATCAGGGGATTCAGTAAAGTAGCCGCTCCTCTCACCCCTCTTCTTCGTGGTGGTCCCTCACCTGGTCCACAGAGACAGACCTAGCATTTCCAACCCTGAAACAGCACTTCTCATCGGCTCCCATTCTAAAACATCCTGATCCCACGCTACCATTCGTCGTAGAGGTGGATGCGTCCGAGGTAGGAGTAGGGGCTGTTCTTTCTCAGCGTCAAGGCATGCCTACGAAACTATACCCCTGTGCTTATTTTTCCAGGAAGTTATCACCCGCGGAAAGGTACTACGACGTTGGGGACCGGGAGCTTCTAGCTCTGAAAACGGCTTTGGAGGAGTGGCGTCACTGGCTAGAGGGGGCTGTCCATCCTTTCACCATTTGGACCGACCACAGGAATCTGGAATATATAAAAACGGCCAAACGACTGAACCAGCGCCAAGCCAGGTGGGCCATGTTTTTTTCCCGTTTTGATTTCCTTCTCTCTTATCGCCCTGGCTCGAAGAACGTCAAGGCGGACGCCCTATCGCACCTCTACGACCCGGGGACGTTCCTGACGGAGGAGGTGCCTGTCATTCCGCCTTCGAAGATACTTGCACCCATTCTGTGTCAGCTATCAGCTACTTGATGACATCAGCCAATCATCTGCGATTCCCATACGGGGAATGCCACACACCCCTCCCCCAACCTAGAATATATCCCAATGTGGCAGTGTGAGTGTGGTAGTGATTGAACAGTGTTTGAACACAGAAGCCAGCCCTGTGTGGATAGAGATTTTTGTGGATTTGTTGACATCTGTCGTTCAAGAGTTATATGTGTTATTTTTCTAACTAATTTGAGCTCGAGGTTTTCAAAAAAAGTGGTGGGTGCAAAATGATTCATCACAAAATCTTCTATGTGCACGTTCCCACCGTCTTCATTGACGCCTTTGATGGGGTTCAAACATTAGGGATGAAAAATGTATGTGTTTTAAAAAATTTCTGTGTTTCAATATAACTAACCCTTGAACATCTGTATTTCTCTGAAAAAATATATTTAAGTTCCTGTTACGCCTGCTCAGCAGATGGCAGGCATAGACATGGACTGAGACATGGACTTATATGTATATTGTTTATTGAGGTTTAGTTTTGTTTTTAGTTAATAATATTCAATGCATTGCATGTAGCCGAGCTGCGGGGGGTCTGCCAGTCACATATATTTTAACAGTAAACATTAATCTCTTCCATTGTACATGGCATTAGTAGTAGTCATTATAGATGTAACACTAAGCCTTCTTCCGACACCTGTGTGGGTGTGTAGTGGATGGGTGGATGTGAGTGCATGTGTGTTTGTGTGTGTGTAGGGGGTGGGAGTGTGTGTGTGGTGGGACTGTTAGCAGATTATCACTTGCTTATCAAGAGAAGGCCTTAATGTGCATCAATTTCCCAGAAGCAACTTAAGTGTATACATTAATGCTGTCCAATGTTTCAGATGTTTTGTGAAATATTAGTATAATACTACAAAAAAAAAGTTCAATTTTTTGTTAAAGAAATCTATGTATTTCTATATACAGTATGTCATTTCAGAGGAGATTGGTGATGGAATGGTGTGGACGTACTCCACAACAGTATTATACACTAGTCATAATAAAATGTTTACAGTTCTCTGTATAATTATTTTAAAAAGGCAGGCAGGCTTGTCAAGACCAGGTGTGTTGACGGGAGACAGGACACAGGTGCGGCACAGGAGGGTAGGTTCAGGAATGACCAACATAAAACAAACAATACACAAGACAGACAGACAGAAAAGACTGGCTAAGGAGGGTGGGCAGTGACAATGATATTTATTGGATTTGTTCGTGTATATTATTGGATAAAAATACGTAAAATAAAAAAAGAATGGCACACAGAATATTGCTCATTCTGTACCATCTAGGTATGTTGCATAGCTCTTGACTTGATGAGAATTATTGATGATTTTATTGTAAGTGTAATCGGGAGGGGTGGGTGGATCGATCCCAAAATATCAATACTACTGATAATGTCTTGATTTTGAAGATCGATAGTAGGATCAATACCAGTTTCAGTTTCTCTCTTCATCAAAGCATACAACGGTCACAAAGTGCAACGTTCCTTTGTCATGAACACATCTGAAGTGCTTCTCCAGCTCCACTGCTATTGCTTGTGACTGTGCACTCAAACAACGAACATATGAGTTACGCACACTCATCGAGCCGCACGCACCCTAACTACCAGCACCAACCTACAATCTGTCACAGGCATAGCACCTTTTTACAAAGTCTCACAGGTGGCAGGTAGAAATTTTACCACTCACCTTACATTGATTGCAAATCATTTAGTGATCATAAATGTAATCCAGATTTAGCTTATTGATTATGCATTCACCTCATAAATTATGATCAGTATTGGAATCAATATCAGCGAACATTTCCCTGTAGAAGTTGGTATTGTATCGAACCCCAATTTTCTGATATCGCACACCCCTAGTAATCAGTAAAAAAGTAGGAGGCTAAGTAGCTGCATTACAGAACAGTCTATGTCACAATGGTCATGGGTTCGAACCTAACCATGGGTTCTCTGAATTTCCCTGGGCCTCCTGCACGAAGCAGTGCAAAATTGGAATAGCGTTGACTGGGATTTGGGTTAGATAAATCTGATTATCTATCCTACCACATCACTCATCAGTGACTCCTTGTGTTCAGATCGGGCACCTCTAAATTCAATCACAAGGAATAGTGTGTGAACATAATCATCCCATGCATGATCCGACTAATGACTTCTGTGTTGGGTCAACAGTGCGAATAAAGAATAGGCGGCTCGGGCGACATGTGGTTGGATGAACCATGTGCACGCCCCTCGTCATCCCACAGATCTGTACAAGAAGTTGCGGAGCTTCTGCCAAGGCAGAATTAGAAAGAGAATTGGGAAAGGAAGAAAATCTGGAAAGAAATGGCTAAGTAGGCTAAAGGCTTTACACTCTCGAAGCTATGTGCTAGGGTACTAAGCATGCTTTGAATTCTGGACCTTGTGGTATTTCATGTGCAAACTGATAAAGTAGGGGCCGAAATGTTATCTGCCATGCGCACTACCATCTGCCAGCTATTTGCCCTTGGACTCCCTCTCTCTCTCCACTACACACCCACATAATCATGACAGAAATGATCGACCAAAAGGAGAGACTGGGTTCATGGGCAAACAACACCAAGGAGGAAAAGGTCAGGCCGCTTTCCTCTGCCTCCAGGCCCAGTTTCCCCTCCATCGACTGGGCTGAGTTCCTTCTTGCCATCCGTGGGGGAAAAAAATCCAGTTTCCATCAGGCCCCACCGCAGCCGGATCCACGTTGGGCCCTGCCACAGCCGGCTCCGGTGCTTCAGGCCGCCTGGGATCTGGAGGACCTGGTTCTGCCTCCTCCACTGGGGTTCGGCGATGAGCCTACTCAGCCGACGACGGGGCCTCCGGTTGAGTGGCTGGCCTACCTGGTTCAGCAGGTCGCCGCCAAGCTGCGGGGGGTCTGCCGCCACCGTCGCCGCCGAGCTGCAGGGGTCTACCGCCACCGTCGCCGCCGAGCTATGGGGGTCTGTCACCACCGAGCTATGGGGGCCGTCTGCTGGTGGATTAGGGAGGAGAACCTGGCTACAGCGACCTCTAGTGGACCCTGCGCCTGGGTGGGTCTGGGTGGGGGTCCTGACTGCTTGAAGGTGTTTTCGGTCCCCCCCGCCCTTCCCTTTTGTTCTGGCCACCTGGAGTGGTTGCCTTTTTTGGGAAGGGATACTGTAACGTCCAGCCCAGGATAAGCAGATGCAACATGAACTGAGAATTGGACTAATGTATATATTGTTTATCATTAGGATGTATAGGGGTTTTCAATGCATGGCATGGTGGTTTAT
Organism: Umbra pygmaea; assembly: GCA_016801145.1. Lineage (NCBI taxonomy): Eukaryota > Metazoa > Chordata > Actinopteri > Esociformes > Umbridae > Umbra > Umbra pygmaea. Next base: position 22,005 of record JACXGM010012850.1, read on the forward strand.
TTATCGGTATATATGTATGTTCCTTTAATTTCTTTTGACAGCTCCTCCAGTTAAGCAGTTCCTAGTTGGACTGTAGAGCAGTTTAATTAATCATTACGATCAGCTGTGTTGGGAATAGGTGTTTCAACAACAGCATAAAAGGGCTGCTTAACTGGAGAGGGCTGTCGATCATTGATGGCTGTTTGCGATATACTACGTCTGGTATTTTGAAGAGGAAGGAACTGCAGTTGGGGAGATGTGACAAGTGAGTCCCTTGGTTAGGAAGTTTAGCCTACAGACGGATTATATGTGTAGCTGCCAGTTGTCCATGCCACTGTCTGAAGAGCATGTTATGCTATATGTCCTGCCACTATATGAGAGCAGGGTAGCGTATGAAAACAGATGATAATCACTCTGTTGTGCACTCGCTAAGGCGTACCCTGCAAATCTACCATTTGTATGTTTCATAATCTGTCGGAATAAACCATGCACATTACCATCTGCCAGCTATTTGCCCTTGGACTCCCTCTCTCTCTCCACTACCTACCGACATAATCGTGACAATTCCTTTATTTAGGTAAAACATTTTATTATTTTGTCTCTTTACACCAAAAGGATTATGTTATATTTGGATTTGAAATTAATAATAATAACAATAATACATTTTATTTATATTGAGGCTTTCTGATACCCAAATCGCTACAGCAAGTACAATACAAAAATAGATACATAAAAATATAAATGCAACAAGAGGTGGAATACAATAAACATCCAGTGTCACTAATTAAGATACAAACACTATATTTAATAGATGGGTTTTTAACTGTTACTTAAAACTACTTAAATTTGGGGCATTCCTGACAGTTAAAGGAAGTGTATTCCACAACCTAGGGGCTGCCACAGAGAACGCTCTTTCGCCCATAGTTTTTCATCTGCAAGAAGGCTGTTTAAGGAGAAAAGAGTTAGCGGAGCGGAGAACTCGAGAAGGCATATATAGCATAACTAAATCACATATGTATGATGCCAGAATTTCATGAACAGCTTTAAAAGTTAAAATAAGAGTTTTAAAATCATTATGGGCATGGACAGGAAGCCAATGCAGGTTCCTAAGCACCCCTAAAATCTGCTGACAAAGAGGAGTTTGTGTAAGAAAACGTGCAGCTGAGTTCTGTATGTGTTGCAGGCACTTTATAGACTTTGCAGGTAGGCCAAGATACAGGGCATTCAAGGTGTAAGCTAAAATGACTATGAAAGGCAGCTGAAGGGGTACCAACTAGGGATGGGCATGATTAATCGACGATCGACAATTGATCATTAAGAATTTCGTCGATCACGTTTAATTGTTATCGATTAAACTAATGCAGGTTGCGTATAATTTTTTAAGCAATTAAATTAATTTCGCTGTGACAGCAATTAAACATTTTACCACCCAAGGGCAATACTCAGTTACCTGCAAGTTTCCGTTTTGATTTCAAAAGTAATAATGACGAGGAATCAGGTTCCCCGGCCAGAGTATGTGAGTGATATCGGCCCAGAAGGCTCATGCTCAATATCGCTCCAGTAGGCTACCGCTCCAGTCGCGCTCACTTCACAAGGTCAGGACATGCCCAGCCTAATGAGCCTCTACGTGTGTAGGTTACTTCCCTGCAGATGAGTCTTTATGGAATATGAAAAGACAGGCTCTCTCTCGCAAAGACTATTGTATGCGTGCAAATGCGAACAG
>JACXGM010012851.1:0-23604 GCA_016801145.1 Umbra pygmaea
GGCCCACGTTGTTGTGTGCCGGCCCACGTTGTTGTGTGCCGGCCCACGTTGTTGTGTGCCGGCCCACGTTGTTGTGTGCCGGCCCACGTTGTTGTGTGCTGGCCCACGTTGTTGTGTGCTGGCCCATGTTGTTGTGTGCTGGCCCATGTTGTTGTTAGCTCTCTAGATATAGTAATGCCAAAAGCTCATTTCTTGCTAGATGGTTTTTTTGCTGGGTGTAACCACTGTCATTGTTGATGAAGCAATTCTATAGGCATACAGTAAGGGAAATATTTTTTTGATCGTTTGTACGCTTCCTACTGACAGAGAAATGGTCAGACTAAAATAGCAATGGTAGAATTATTTGAACAGTGAGAGACAGAATAATTACAAAAAAATCCAGAAGAACACAAGTTATAAATTGATTTACCATACAATTAATGAAAAAAGTATTTGACCCCTTTGCAAAACAAGATTTAGTATTTGGTGGCAAAACCCTTGTTGGCAATCACAGAGGTCAGATGTTTCTTGTAGTTTTGCACACATCTCAGGAGGGATTTTGTTCCACTCCTCTTTGCAGATCCTCTCCGAGACATCAAGGTTGAGGCTGACGTTTGGCAACTCAAACCTTCAGCTCCCTCCACAGATTTTCTATGGGATTAAGGTCTGGAGGCTAGGCCACTCCAGGACCTTAATTAGCTTCTTCTTAAAACACTCCTTTGTTGCCTTGCACGTGTGCTTTGGGTCAATGCCATGCTGGAATACTCATCCACAACCCATTTTCAATGCCCTGGCTGAGGGAAGGAGATTCTCACCAAAGATTTGATGGTACATGGCCCTGTAAATCATCCCTTTTATGCGGTGAAGTTGTCCTGCCCCCTTAGCAGAAAAACACCCCCGAAGCATAATGTTTCCACCTCCATGTTTGACGGTATGGATGGTGTTCTTGGGATCACAGGCATCATTCCTCCTCCAAACACAGCAAGTTGAGTTGATGCCAAAGTGCTTTATTTTGGTCTCATCTGACCACAACACTTTTACCCAGTTCTCCTTTGTATCATTCAGATGTTCATTGGCAAACTTCAGAGGGGCCTGTACATGTGCTTTCTTGAGCAGTGGGACCTTGCGGGTGCTGTAGGATTTCAGTCCTTCACGGCGTAGTGTGTTACCAATTGTTTTCTTGGTGACTATAGTCCCAGCTGCCTTGAGATCATTGACAAGATCCCCCCCCGTGTAGATCTGCCCAAGTAAAAAGTATATTTAAATTATACTACATTATTATACTTCTAGTACACTTATGTTTAAACACTTGCTACCCACAGGAAAATTTGGTGGCGGTTCCATCATGCTGTGGGGCTGTGTGGCCAATGCCGGTACTAGGAATCTTGTTAAAGTTGAGGGTTGCATGGATTCCACTCAATATCAGCAGATACTTGAGAATAATGTAGAGGAATCAGTCACAAAGTTGAAGTTACGCCAAAACTGGATATTTCAAAAAGATAATGACCCAAAACACAGCTCAAAATCTTCTCTGGCATTAATGCAGAAGAACAAGTACAAAGTTCTGGAATGGCCATCCTAACCCCCAGACATAATCTGAAAATCTGTGGGGTGATTTGAAGCGGGCTGTCCATGCTCGGCAAACATCAAACCTAACTGAACTGGAGATGTTTTGCCACGATGAATGGTCCAAAATACCTTCATCAGGAAACCAGACACTCATTACAGGCTATAGGTAGCATCTATGGGCTGTTATTTCTGCTAAAGTAGGCTCAAATAAATATTGATTTGATATTTCTTTTGGGGTGCCCAATTTTATGCACCTGTCAAATTTCGGTTTGATGCATATTGCACATTTTCTGTTCATCCAATAAAACTAATTTCACTACTGAAATGTTACTATGTCCTTCAGTTATTTAAAGGAGTGCTCTTAATCTCAGCTTGTTACCTGTATAAGAGGCACCTGGGAGCCAGAAATCTTGCTGATTGAGAGGGGATCAAATACATATTTCACTCATTGTAATGCAAATCAATTAATAACTTGTTTGAAACATGTTTTTCTGTATTTGTGTTGTTGTTATTCTGTCTCTCACTGTTCAAATAAACCTACCATTAAAATTATGGACTGATCATTTTTTTGTCAGTGGGCAAACATACAAAATGAGCAGGGGATCAAAGCCATTTTTCCCTCACTGTAAGGGTCACTCACCTTTCTCTCATCGTAAGTGGCTAAAGCAGACGTGTTTTGGTATCCCATGCAACACTAGTGTAGTATGTATACACATCCTTCTTTTAACAACAAACCAACCTCTAAGTATCAATGCAAAATGTAGGCCAATAAATTCGTTTTTTTTGCTCACATTACTAATGACATACAAGTCCAATAACAACTGCTCTTCCACAGGGGTTGCCTAATAACTATTTATCTTTATTCACTGGGTGTTTGTTGAGCAATTATCAAGGAGTGATGCAATAGAAAAAGCATAACATCTTGGTCTGGAATTGGCCGTCCAATTGATGTGCGCTAAAATGGATGTTGTTTTTTAAAAAGTTAAAGCTCTGTCTGAAACCTCTTTGATAGGTTTTCAGCTGCTTTGTAAAGAGAAATCTGCATTTCCATATTATGTTAATGATATAACTACAATGTACTGTACGTAAAGAGGGCCATATGAATGAATGCATGAATGAACAGACAAAGCCTTCCATCATTACCCCTATTTCAGTGGTGGATGACGATGAACAAAATTCTGTACAAAATAGTGTTAAGTGCTAGCCACTCTGGGGCACTCTGTTCACAACGCTGACTTCAGCAAACAGCTCATCCACATGATGCCATACAAGCTGTCTGCCATCTGCCACCCGGTACAGTTAGAACTGTGATTCATCCATGAAGAGCACACTTCCCCAGCGTGCCAGTGGCCATCTTGAGTGAGAATTTGCCCACCGCAGTTGTTTCCAACACCAAACTTCTAGTCAGGTCTAAAACCTGGTAAGAATGACGAGCACACAGATGCGTTTTCCCAAAGACGGTTTATGACAGCTTGTGCAGAAATGTTTCGGCTGTGCAAACCCACAGGTTTCACCAGTTGTTTTGGTGGCTGGTCTCAGACAGAAGATGCGGGATGTGGAGGTCCCGGTTTGGCATGGTTACAAATGGACTGCAAGATACTCTCCACTAATTCCCTTAACTTTTCATATATATTTTCTGATATTTTAGATGAAAATTACAGATGACAGAGTTTTGAATGTGCTTAAAGAGCAGTAGATTGAATCCCACGCTGCTGCTGTACATGTGCACTGGAGTCAGCAGCTTAGAGCTTTGGACCATGCTAGGCCACCAACATATTTAAGCTCTCACCTTTGCTTTAGCTAGTGATTTGCTTTTAGCTAGTTCATTGTACACTTCAGTGTTTTGGTAATTTTACTGCTGAAATTCCCACAACCTTTGACAGAGACACAGTGTAAGGACACTATTTTTAACACTGGGCTGCAAAACACTCCTGACGATCTGCTGATTTAATAATGTCTTGATGTTCATCATAACAAACTGTAGACACAATGATCTATTCTTTGAACACAGAATGTGGTCATCGTTAAAGAAAGCACAAGCGAGTCAGATTTATCTTCTCAATTACTCAACTCAACAAGCCTATACAGTAAGAGGAAATATTCAATTGTCCACATTAACAAAATGAAAGCACAATCTGTTCTCAACTGATCTTTCTATGAATGCATTAGCATCACACTCAAATTGAAGCAAATTATCTCGGCACATGATGTCGGGGCTTGTTTAGGAATGGAATCACACACCTGTAATGCACCAAGTAAAACACACACCTGCAAAACGCATGTGTGCACACTATTAAAGTTTATGATCTCATTCTGCTGAGGAACCAGATATTCAGGAGTACCTGGCACGCTTTTCAGGTGTATAAGACACTTTCCAAACATACCTATTGTGTGTGTGCAAAAGCACTGTGGCTGAACTTGGTTATATGGGTGAGCTTTGAAAAATATGTACAGTATTACCGTTTCTGTAATAAATGTTTTGCCTATCATCTAATGTCTATTTTAGACTGCCGACTCTGACGGTCAATGTATTCTTCCACATCATAATCTGCACTAATACAGTAGTATGCAAAAGTTCAGGCACACCTGACAATTTCCACGATTGTCATTTATAAATAATTGGGTATTTGGATCAGCAATTTCATTTTGATCTATCAAATAACTGAAGGACACAGTAATATTTCAGTAGTGAAATAGGGTTTATTGGATGAACGGGAAATATGCAATATGCATCAAAATGAAATTAGACGAGTGCATAAATTTGGGCACCCCAGCGGAAATATCACATCAATATTACCTTTAGCAGAAACAACAGCCAGTAGACACATCCTATAGGCTGTAATGTAATTCTATATGAAGGTATTTTGGACCATTCCTCCTTCCAAAACATCTGCAGTTCAGTTAGATTTGATGGTTGCCGACAGGGTGGGAAATTAACACCCGCCACCTGCCAATGGCGGGTAGATTTTCACATTGGCGGGTAACATTTCCCTATCTACCAGCCACTCTGGCGGGTGAATTGTACAACATATAATGTTTTTTTTTATTCGGCTACTTTAAACATTACTTGTTTCGGTTTGGAGATAAATGCGTTTGACAAAAATGCAGAAGCTTACTCATTAACAAAGAAAGATGCACTTCTGTCGAGGTGCATATTTGATTGGTTTTTCGCAGAGCTAGTCTGTGAGAACTCCAGCCTTTAGCTGCGGTACCATAAACATAGTGCTTTACAGAAGAAAAACAAATCAATTTAGTTCCCAGTATTAAGCCTGAGTAAACTAGATTAAGTCAATATAGAAAATGTCAAACACAAAACGTGTATAATTACAGATACGGGGAAGTTGATGTGATTATGATACGATTTTATGTTATCGAAAAAAGAAAATCACACACATACAGCACGGAATTCTAAACGCTCATTGGATGATTCAGCTTGGGGGTCAGATGGCTCAGTGGTTAGGGAGTCGGACTAGTCAGAAGGTTGCTGGTTAGATTCCCTGCTGTGCCAAATGTTGTTGTCTTTGGGCAAGGCACTTCACCCTAAATTGCTCCAGGAAGAATGCCCCTGTGCTTAATGTACTGTAAATCACTCTGGATAAGACTGTCTGCTAAATGACTAAAATGTAAATCATTTAACCACTGCTTCAATATCTTTATTAGTAATCCCAGATGTTTTCCAAACAGATTATTAGAAAATCAATTTACAAATGTGTAATATTGTGGCGTTCGTCAGGTGTTAAAACAGCAAAGTTTTACACCCCTCAATGTTGATACTGCCCACTGTTGCATGAGTGATTTAAAAGTAGCTGACTAAAATATGGTAGTAGGACATACAATTAGCAAACTGATTAGCACAATTTGTCAATCATCAAAAAATTCTTAATCTCAGACTTGCCTTAACTAAATGTCCCTTTAGTAATTGACCTATATTAATAACACATGTATTCATAGTGAATTTAATGTGTTGAAGCCATATAGAATATGCTAGTGTGTTTTCTTTTATGTATTTGAATTTGGGAAAAAGTGGTTGGTAAAAAATCAAAGTGGCTGGTAAAATTTTGGCATCCACCAGCCACAGTGGCTGGTGGACAAAAAAGTTAATTTCCCACCCTGGTTGCCGAGCATGGACAGCCCGCTTCAAATCCCCCCACAGATTTTCAATGATATTCAAATCTGGGGACCAGAACATTTGTACTTGTTCCTCATTTGTACTTGTTCCTAGATTTTGAGCAGTGTTTTGGGTTGTTGTCTTGTTGAAATATCCAGCATAACTTCAACTTAGTGACTGATTCCTCTACATTCTTCTCAAGTATCTGCTGGTATTGGGTGGAATGCATGCAACCCTCAACTTTAACAAGATTCCCAGTACCAGCACAGGCCACACAGCCCCACAGCATGATGGAACCTCCACCAGATTTTACTGTAGGTAGCAAGTGTTTGTCTTGGAACACTGTTCTTTTGCTGCCATGTATAACGCCCCTTGTTATGACCAAATAACTCCATCTTTGTTTTCATCAGTCCTCAGCACATTCTTCCAAAATGAAGCTGGATTGTCCAAATGTGCGTTTGCATACCTCAAGCGACTCTTTTTGTGGCGTGTGCAGAAAAGGTTTCTTCCGCATCACTATCCCATACAGCTTCTCCTTGTGCAAAGTGTGCTGAATTGTTGAACGATGCACAGTGACACCATCTGCAGCAAGAGAATGTTGTAGGTCTTTGGAGGTGGTCTGTGGGCTGTTTTTGACCGTTCTCACCATCCTTCGCATTTGCCTCTCTGATATTTTACTTGGCCTGCCACTTCTGGCCTTAACAACAACTGTGCCTGTGGTCTTCCATTTCCTCACTATGTTCCTCACAGTGGACACTGACACCTTAAATCTCTGCAATAGTTTTTTTTAGCCTTTCCCTATACCATAATGTTGAACAATCTTTGTTTTCAGGTCATTTGAGTGTTGTTTTGAGGCCCCCATGTTGCCACTCTGCAGAGGAGAGTCAAAAAGAACAACAACTTGCAACTGGCCACCTTAAATACATTTTCTCGTGATTGGATGAGCTCACCAAACCAATTGTGTGTTCCAATTCATCAGTGCTAGGTAGTTACAGGTATTCAAATCAACAAAGTGACAAGGGTGCCCAAATTTGTGCACATGTCTAATTTTGTTACATTTCACTTTTTCTGTTAATCCAATGAACCTCATTTTACTACCGAAATATTACTGTGTCCTTCAGTTATGTGATAGATCAAAATGAAATTGCTGATCCAAACACCCAATTATTCATAAATGAAACTCATGGAAATTGTCAGGGGTGCTTAAACTTTTGTATACAACTGTATCTTTACCTTATATTACTTTTTGCACTTTCTGGGTTAGAAGATAAACATCATTTCAATATTACAATGAACTTACATCTAAATCTAACGACTACATGACTTCTAGACTGGTTTCCCTATGCGCTATCAGCTACACAACCGGCAATAGACTCATTTTCAGCCAACTACTTTTTACACTTTCAATTAGGTGTACAAAAATGTTAAGTTCATCTAGTCCCACTAGAATGAATGATATGAGTCTTCTAGGAAATTAGGACAGGTGCCTGTCGGTCACAAACCTAGGTACAAACTGGTTTGAAGGTTTGCTCTCCCTCCTGCCTCCCAGACCTCAGAGTACAGACTGAAACCTTTAATTTCTTGCTGTTTTAACACATTTGTTTTAACAACTAAGAATAACTTCACTTTCAGAGTTCCATCCCCCCATTATATGCGAGCATAAATATTGGGACATTTGCCTCACAGGTGTTTTCAATTGATCAGGTCTTTCCTGTTGCATTGAAAGCTGTGAATGTTAAGTCTCAGTTCTTTTCTTTGTGTTTGCCTTCGGACTCTGTCTTTGGTTTCAGTAGGCATAACTGTACGTACACACCGCCACAGACTTGAGCTTCCAAAGAAGCTCTGGATGCCCTGTCAAGGACGCTTGTCAAAAAAGTATAGGGAAGCTTTTGACGCTTTGGGCGCTTTGGCCACTCTGACGTGGTATGATCAGACTGTAAAAATAGGGCAGGACTAGCATACGTAGCCTACTTAAATATATCGAGAGCAAATTAATTGCATTCCCGCTTAAATCGAGGGAACATATTTCCAATAAGAGTTGAACTCATCCTCATGTGTATCACTGGATCATTATGGATAATCGCAAAGTTGTTGTGTTTGGTGCTGCTTTATTGTTTTGGTTAGAACGAAAGTTTACATTGAATGTTTCTCTGGGATCAGCCAGTGCAAAGGACGTCTATATTTTGATTGATTGCTGGTCGTTAGCCGCTGAAACGCGTCATAACTTATTACCATAACGTTGAACGAACTTCAACTTTTCTGCTTGAAGCTCTGGTCGCTCAACACGCCCAAAACGCGACGCCGACTGATTCGCCGGTCCTTGCAGCTGAGAGAAGCTGGCTTCCATTGTTTGAGGGGTGTTTGACTGATGATCGAGGCCATATAATAGCAGCGTTATAAATCATTTCATAAATCTATGTATTATTTTGGTCTTTCATTGGCCTTAGGCAACTTTCTGACTGTTTCACTTACTGTCTTGAACTGCCTTTTGAAAATCTGAAAAATTTTGTGGGGAAGGAACTATTCCTTGCCTATTTAGTAGTAGAAATTGACAAAACTATTTGCAATCCACCTGTCTTTATTTCACATTCAATAGAAAAGGAATGTTGCCTTTGATCTTGACATCCCATATTACTTTAAATAATAAAAAAAAAAAAATGGCACAACCTGTGGCAACAATAACTGCAATCAAGCGCAGTCTGTAGCCCTGAATGAGATTTCTACACCTCGACTAGTAGTTTGGCCCACTCTTCTTGAGCAAACCGCTCCAGTTCTCTCAGGTTTGAAGTGTTATTTTTCCAACTGTCAGTTTCAGCTCTTTCTACACATTTAGATCTGGACTCATAGAAGGTTACTTCAGAACATTCCAATGTTTTCTTCTTATCCATTCTTGGGTGCTTGTGAGGAGTTTTGGGTCATTATCTTGCTGGAGAACTCGTGACCTTCGACTGAGACACAGCTTTCTGATACTGGGCTCTACGTTTCACTCTAAAATGCCTTCTCTTCTGATATCATTGTTCCCTGTACAGATTCAAGGCACCCAGTGCCAGAGGCAGCAAAACTACCCCAAAACATTACTGAGACATCTCCATGTGTCATGGTTGGGATGCTGTTTTTTATTTTGAACGCACGATTTACCAAAACCTCTCGTTTAGTTTTTGGTCTGTCCCAATTTAAATCTACCAGAAAGACTGTGGCTTGTCCACATGCACTTTGGCTAAATCCAGTCAGGCTCTTTCCATTTCTCTCTTAGAAGTGGGGTATTTGACCATGGAACCCATTTTACCATTCAGACAGCGATGGATGGTGCGACTCAAAACTGTTGCACCTTAAGCTTGAGTGTCGGTTTGAGTCTGTTTTGAAGTTTTCCTTTGTTCTTTATACAACCAACTTAGTGAGTAATATTCTCCATTTAAACTGGCTGAATGAGTGATTATGCAAATGAAGACACCAGCGATACAAATTTAAAGAGAATGGTCTGTTTGAGGCATTACTAAAACACAATTATTTCATAAAAATTCTAAAGGGTATCAAAAATATTGTGCAGAGCATGTTTTTACACTGCATACCAAGGACATGCATGTCCGGATGACAAAATATATTTTTATTTCAACAAGCAAATGGTGCAATATTTGAATAAAGTAAAAAGGGCACCCATATTTTTGGCCACGTTTGTATGTGGACTCCTAGGCTAATGACATCTCTAAACGCTAATTTGAGTCAGGAGTTTGGCTAACCTGTAGTCAAATCGATGCAAAGAGGCTTCTGATGTTGATTGTTACATGGTGATGGTTAGAGCTGGCCTGCCTTATAAAAACAAACGAACATATTTTTGCATCCTATTCACAAGAAGCATTGCATGTTGTGAACTATGTCTCGAACAAAAGATATCAGAAAATCTGAGATTAAGAATTGTAAAAATACATTAAGCTGGAAACAATTATAAAGGCATCTCTAAAACCTTGATGTTCTTCAATCCACAGTAAGACAAATTGTCTGTAAACTGAGAAAGTTCAGCACTTTAGCATTCTGCAAAGATGACTGCAAGAGCACAGCATAGAATGCTCATTGAGGTAAAGAACAAACCTAGTGTCATCTAAAGACTTACAAAATTATAAAACACTAAACAAGAATGGAAAACATGGGAGGACACCATTGGGAAGCCACTGCTGTCAAAACAAATTATATATCTGCACGCCTGAAGTTCGCAAAAAATCCCCTGGATGTTCGACATTGCTTCTTGAAAAATATTCTATTGACAGATGTAAGCTAATTTAGTTGTTTGGAAGGAACAAACAACCATATGTGTGGATAAAAAAGACACAACAAACCAGTATCAAAGCCACATTCCAATTGTGAAGTATAGTAGAGGGGGCATCCTGGTTTGGGTCTTCTTTGCTGCTTATGGGCATGGACAGCTTACTATCATCAGTGGGAAAATGAATTCCCGAGTTTATCAAGACATGACAGAAGAATGTAAGGCCATTGGTCCACCAAAAGAAAGCTCAACAGAATTTGGGGGATGCATCAAGGCAACCACTCGAAGCACAGAAGTAAATCAACAACAGAATGACTTAAACATAATAAAGTCAAGCACCATCCCATATAAAACTTTTTTATAGAAAAGTTACTTTCTGCCATGTTGTCACACAAAAGTTTTAAGTAGGCTAAATTAATAAACCATGCCCAGAATCATATATATTTTTGCTTGATTGCAAACCAAGCAATTTTTCATTTTCTGTTCAATCCTGACCAATTGCCCAGTCCCAGCTGAAGAGCAACACCTCCACAACATAATGTTGCGACAACCAGTAAGCTGTGTTTGGTTAGACAAACATAACACTTGCAGTTCAGTCCAAAAAGTTCAAACTTGGTCTCTTCTGACCATAAAACCTTTTGCCACATGGCATTAGAGTCGTCCAAGTGTTTTTTTGCAAAGTGCAAACAAGACTCAGGACAAGTGTCTTTTTCAGAAGACACTCCTTTCTTGCCACCTTGCCATACATGTCTGCTTTGTGTAAAGCTTGTGAGATTGTTGTCACATGCACAGACCAACCAGTCTCAGCCATAATGTCTTGTAAGTTCTTTAAATTCTTGTAAGTCCTTGCCATTGGCCTCTTGGTAGCTTTGCTGATCAATGTCCTCCTGGCTCGGTCATCCAGTTTGGAGGGACGGCCCAATCTAGGCATTTCTTATGAAGTAATCAAAACCACCACAATTGATGTCAGGTGGGGGGATATAAGTATGGTGTGTGATCTGGGAAGTGACTTGGTTGTACCTGAGCAAGTTTATAATGGTTACTCTAAAGGGCTGATCACTTATCCAATACAGGCCTTTTACAAATTGAAAATGTTATTTTTACTTTGATGTTGAGGGTTATAATGTGTAAATACAGCTGGCAAGTCAGATATAATTTATTTTCATTTCCAGTGTATAATGTGAAAAAAGGTAAGGACTATGAGAGAGTATGATTATTTTCTATAGGCACTGTATAACATTTCAGCTTTTTTGGTCAGTTATGGAATGACACACTGAATACTTGTAGCTGTGTGAAAGCTAATAGGAGCAGATTGGATGATAACCATTGCTGAGGGTGGATTTGTACCAGGGTCTCAGGTGCAGATAAATGGCATACCTTATCCTAAAAACAAAAGTTAGCTCTTGATTATTTAGTATCTCTTAATCCTGTTATGATATTGAATAAGAGCGATACATTCACACCTCATGGATGTTGTAATTTTATGATGGTCCGTCTGATCTATACCCCTGTCCCCCACTCAGCGGTAATCAGCATCCCCTAACCAAAACATGCTCCCATGGCTATGGTCTTCTACTTCTTCATAGAAATGTGAAATGTTGATTTCTTATTTTCAGGAGGCTTCATTCTCCATATACATTAAGTCATTAAAAACAACCAGTCCCTCACTTCTATTTTTCAAGAAAATCAGGTCTATTACTTTTTAAATAAAATACATACTTTGATAAAGACAAATTGGACTGAAGGACGGCACTGATAAATGATGTAGCCTTAAAAGGAAAAGTACTTTTATCATCTCTACTCGGCACAGCCAGAAGATGACTGGCTACCCAGTGAGTCCAGCCCCACGTTTCTTCCTAGGGGCATTTTTAGACTGACTGCATAAAACACTATCTATAGGATTTTCTTAATTTGCATAATAATTTCCATAGTATTTGAATTTTCACTGCCCTGTACTGAGACAGCTATCACACAAGAACATTGAGAGAGAATTCATGTGGTACAGTATGCATGCATTAGGTACATAACCTTGACTAGCATGTTGATCTGGAAGGTCCTGGAAGGCATATAGTTTCCTGTGTGATGTACAGTAGCTATTCAGTTTGTTTTCTAGTTAGCCTACAGCATGGCTCCTGCTATGGAACAAGTGCGAGCAATTTTGGTGATGATTATACGCATGTTTTTGAGTGCTCTGTGATTGTCCCATCAACAGAGCAGGGATGGAGCAAAGGAAAATTATTCTTTTAACCAGACAGTAACTTCTCCATGCCCTGCTTGATACAGTTTGGAGACAACTACATTCGCACTTAGATTACAGCGTGTCTCGCGGCAAACGTGGTGTAAATGGTTCAACTGGCCTCTCTGACCAAAGCAAAATCAGCACTTCATAGGAAGCAGCACACTTTGTAGGCAGGTTCAACCACTTGTTGTGTCCCGTCACTCCAGACTGAAAATCCATAATTTCGAGAGAAAAAAACTAACAGAAAGTTAAAAAAAGAGGCACACAGTTTTGGATTTTGGATTTTCTGTTCGTTTTTCACTCAAAATGATAGTTTGTATGCTTATGAGTCACGTCGTAGCTGGTTAGCCTAAGGCATGGTCTAAAACTCTTTATATACAGATTTTTCCAGACGTCTATGGGAAAATGAATGGGAAATTTACTTCCAGAACCAGAGGAGGGGGCGGGACTATTGAGGTCTATTTGCACCACTTTTGTGTGGACATGTACAATGTCCATGTCTCTATTGGCAGTGTTGCACATTCTAAAGGCTGAAACAGACCTCATTCGTGGAGTTGAACCAGTTGTGTCCAGTCACACTACTGTGCTTTCATACTTCTAATCTTTCCCAACAGCAGAGCAATACAGGTGTGGTGGGGGGGTGAATAGCATAACAACAAGGGCTATCACTTTTGTAATGAGCATTCACACCTTTAAAGACAAAGAGTGGAGTGAAGGCTTTCTGACCAATTCCAGCACACTGTCTTCCAGGCATCATCAAAGCGATCTACAAAATGTGTGCGCCACATGTCGAAAACCCCCATTCAACAAGCAACCCTCACCGAACACACAAAAGCGACAACGCTTGAAAGCATCGACTAGTCACACTTGCGCCTGGAAGTCTGAATCCCAGCCTAGTGGTATCTGTACAATATAATAACCTATCAGCTCAAGCTGTCTTTGAGTAGTCTAGGAACAGATCTTGTAATCAAAATATATCTTAAATTCCAACAGTGCTAGGACAAAATTTACTACCAACTGTGCTTTAATTATTGTAGTTGGTCACTCTTTGGGGTTTTAGGCTGGGCTTATGCAAATGCCTTTTATGGCTGGCTACTTTTCCTATTTGGCGGCTACTCTATGCACCTACAGAAAACATTGTTTTTTATGGTAGGAGGCCAAGTCTCAAATAAGGCATTTCAGTCCAAACTCATGGCATTTAAAAAAGACAGCCTTGTTTTTCCCAGTCTGTCTCCTAATGCTGAGGGCCATTCAGACAATATGTTACGGAGACAGTGGGGTCCAAATGTTTTGTCAGCATATTCCACAGACATGTATAAATGTGTGTGGGTGGTTGGGTATGAAATCCATATCACTTTCACTAGGACATGCTTATTAATAACAAGTTGGTCTTCAACAAATGTATTTGAGGAGAGAAGCATTAATGTTCGCATAATTGGATTTAGCAATGGTCTGCAATAAAACATTAACTAAATCAGAGTAATTGGCATAAGCAAGTTCAATAATTTTCTTATTCATTTAGTATGATTTCTGAATGAGATAATATGCAGGTCTAGCGTCTTTATTTCAGATTACGCAAGTTTCATTTGTACTTAAATTTTTAGACAGTGTTGAGATTTAGAATGTTTCACTGGTATTATCCATTTGTACCAAGCAGTTTTCAGTAAATATTTTCAATCTTTATGGTTTGAGCTGTCATTTGCATAATGCATAGGTGAAAAGCACAAAACTAAAAAACTAATTACAAGAGTTTCTGTATTGTATCCCAAATTAATTATACTATTGCTTTGCCACAAGATGTTCACTATAAACCCAATAACATCTGCATTCACAGTGCATGTGACAAACTTGGTCAAACTTGAATATTGCATTGAGGTGTATGGTTTCTGAATAAAATAATACGCTGTGTTTGAACAATCATTTAGCATCTATCACCAGAATTTGATCCAACCACACAGGTCTCCAGTGCATCCAACCACACCAATGCATGGTAGGACTGACCACAAGCAATTCAGACAGCGTCTATTCAAAGAACATACAAAATTATCAAGTGTAAATCTATCCCCTAAACATAGGGCTGCTTCATACACTTAACTTGTCTATCCTGTTTGCATTGTACTGAACATGACCATGCATGTTTTTCAACAGAAACAGTTACAGTTGATTTCATTTGACAAGACGATAGTGTAGATATCTGCACCAAACTTGGTGCATGAAAGTGAATCGTATGACTAGACTATACAAGTAGTGACTGTGGTCCCCAGTCTGTCAAACCGGATTTTCAATCATAATGCATATTGTTCCTATTATATTGGCCCCAAAACACATTTCCATTTAAGTATTTAATACATTCACTCGACCCAGAAATATTCTGTAATGTGTACATCTGGAAAGAGTATTTTGCAAGTTTACTTACTAGAAAACTAATCTTAGAAATCTTAGAAAGGTGTTGTGACACAAAGTACAATGAAAACTGTCTCCATGTTGTAAGATAATCTTGTATTTCACAAGTCAGACACTTCTCTTCTAACCTTTGAGAAACAAAAGACACCACTTGCTAGACTACACCAACTCAGCTACTGGTTTTAGCCTATAGAGCAGCCCTATTCAATTGTAGACCTTGAAGCCATTTCCACTTCATTGTTTTCATTGCAACTAGGGATGGGTACCGACCCGTGTACTTTTACCGGTACCGACCGAATCACGTTGTTATTACCGAGTATTGGTTCATGTAAAATCAAATCGGTGCCACATTTCGGTACCTGAGAGCAAATCTCTCGCGAGATTACCTCACATCTGCAGCTTGTTCTCCGTTGCAGCGTGATGCAGACAGATGATTTTTACTTTGTGTCTTTACAGTAACCATAAGCCTTACCAGTCCCTTACAATAACCTTAACCACTCTGAAACCTTGCTATTAACCCTCATCTAAAATACGATTTTTACTTTCAGTCATTAAATGAATCATAAGCCTTACCCAAGCCCTTACCCTAACCACTCTGAATTAAACCTTGCTGTTAAACCCATCTAAAACATATTAGAACAACACGTTTTACTGAAATGCTACGTCATGATGCTTCCAATTTAAATACATTCATTTTGAAACGTGCTGAGAGACACAAAAAGGAAATGTGCCAAAAAACACGAAAAAAAAATAAGAAAATCGTGTCCGTGTACACGAATCAACAGATTAAAATTGCGTGACAAATTACAATATATTACGAAATGCCGTGAGACTGCTTTGGTTAGTAACCTCATGCCTAACCTTAACCGTGAATGTTGTAATCATGGTTGTAATATAATTAATTTGACCGCTATGGAATATGTGTTCCGGGGCATTCCAGTTTACGAATACGGGAACCCCCACCAGCACGAGAACACCCATTTGTGGCTACAGTTGGATGATATTGGAGCCGAAAGCGGTCAGAAGTGTGGCTACACTTTTCTAAAATTGATACAGCCTGAGACAACACTCGTAATATTTGCGATGTAATATAGAAAGCTAGCATGGCAACACGTCAAACCTAAGGAAACACCTTCTCAAACAGACAACTCGTTGTAATATTTGCGACGTGATATACAAATAGAAACTTAATTAATGTTGCTTGCAGCTATCAATGGTAGCTCCAAAGACGTTGAGACCTCCAGGGTACTGGTCAGGTAAATACCGTATATACCCGAATATAAGACGATGTTTTTGTCCTAAAAATAGGCTGAAAAATTGGGGGTCGTCTTATATTCGCGATATAGACAAAATCACGGGGGAAACAGAGAAAGCAGGGGGAAACAGCAGAGGGCGCCAACACAATAGGCTAATTAATGACAGTTTTATAAATTAAATAAACAATAAATTGCCGCCATGGAGAGATCAAGAGAGCATCTTGAGAAAAGCGCTTCAAAAGTTGGTCAAATAAACCAACACATTCGAAACAGTTATATCATTCATTTCTGAACTCATTGACAGAGTGCACTTTATTTTGTGACAAATTAATTAATTAAAAAATATTTAAATGTGCTATATGTAAAACGGACAGCCAGCGTTAAAAAATGGGTACTCCCAGAATCGAAACTAATGTGACGAACAAGATCAGCGCAATCATGACAAGCGAACAGTGTTTTACTACGTCTATGGTGATGGAACCGTTTAGAAACATGCATAGTTTTTTTTAGGTTGTCTAGAATCTCTATGATCTCGTTCGTTTGTTTGCTGCTTCCATGGCTGTAGCGCGCTGGGTTTGCGTTTTGCGTTTTTACAGGTATGCCTGGCAATCCGTTCGTGCTGTCAAAATGGGCAGTTAACAACACACAGGCCAAAACATAAACATAAATTCCGTGTCTGAACGTACTTTTCCAAAAGAATAAATACTGACATTAGCATTGTTTTCAGAAAATATAGTATTTCAGCTTAACATGTTTCCTTAATATCTGATGAGGCATTGGCGTCATTTTGGGATTTATTACAGTACATGTATTACATTATAGCACATTTAATGAATGGTGTTAAAATGTTGTTGTTTGTTTCAATTAATTATCACTAGAATTTTCAAATAAAATTATTTTCTGTTGAAAACCAGATTATTTCCCCAAAAATCTTTTTTGTCCCCAAAAATAAATCTTGAAAATGGGGGGGGGTCATCTTATATTCGGGTATATACGGTAATACCTACAGTAGTTGGATAAATTGTTGTTGGTGATAAGTGGGCTATTTCATTACTTTATCATTATAGCATCATTATCATAAGCATTTTAATAGCATATTTTTCACACATCTTAGGACATGTCGACGACTCATGTTATTTACATTCATCGTCATAGTATTCGGCTGTGTATCAGCTTAGCTAACTAGCCAACATCAAGCATAAATTTAATCAATTAAGCAATCAGATTTTAATGTGTAAACATATGTATATTTTATGTGCTGCCACCTTTAGCCACATCTCTTTAGATTTTCTCAGTACCAAAATAATTACAGTTGGGTATTGGTATCGAATTCAAGGTATTGGTAGTGGTATTGGTTCAAATGCGAACGGTACCCAACCCTAATTGCAACCCTCCAATCTCTGACTTTTTTAGAACCTGGAACACCAGAGATTACTGATAAGGTTGATCAGAAAACCAGCCAGCTCCAGCCGTCATAGAGTAAGGGTTGACGTCATCAGCCATCACTGACATAATTTGGTCTTGGGCACCAATCAGGTGTTGGAGTGACATTCTGTAATTCTGGAACACTCAAAAAGAGATACCTGCAGTGCTGACAAAAAAGTGATCTATTAAAACAACAGCAGGGCCCACATTAACAATTCAGTAGAAATATATCAGAGGTGCTTAACCAGGGTGCCCCACCCCCCTTAATATTAATCATGAGCTAATAGGTTTAACTGATTCTAGATCAGCATCCCTGCTCTAAGAATCATCTCATCCATGTAAACTAATCCTGTTGGTCAGAAAAAGAAAACGGAACATGACCGTCGGAAACGTAAAACGAACAGTAAGTTAAAACGGCCCGTGAAAATGATCCGCCCTTTCAATGCTAGTTCTATTCCTTCAAGTCATTAACTTATACTGTATAAACAAAACAATAGCGGATCATCTTTCACTTCTAATACTATATATACAGATCAAAAGCCATAGTGCTCATCCCTTGGGCTACTGATAGCTTTCTGTCCCATATTTGCCCCCTATTTTGAACTGGATCTCAGTCGGTAAGACCTGATGTTTGGCCTCCTTGCTTACAGCCCTCGGCACACTAGAGACTGGCAGGTTGAATTCCCCTAAGCTCCAAAGGGGCAAACTGGCTCCCAGCAGGGCCTAAAAATGACAGTTTATAATGAATTGTTCTGCCAATCCATTAAAGCCGGCTATATTTAGAGGGCCGTGGGAGATCTTGCATAGAGATTAATGTTACTGCACGATTAAATTTGAATATGCACATGGCACCGTTCAATTTTAACAAGTCATATTCTAGGGTCTAAAGTTGAAGTGACAAGGACGAGTCATGTTTCAATTACAGCGGTGTCAGGAGGGAGAAATAAGTTCTTCATTTTTGAGCCAAGAAGATAAGAGCAAAAAGTCACTGGACTCCCACAATGGAGGACAAGTAAGTGCTATGCCTAACAGTGAAGCCTCAGAACCACAACCAGGGATTGACCCCTGGCATTTTAGGGGGGTGGCATTTTTTATTGGCAAATGTTATCTTGATTTTAACACACACTGATTAACAAACTTCACACCCCTTTACAACAACTTAACTACCACCTTAACAAAACTTTTTCCCCCCATTTTCCTCCCATCCCGATTCCCACTAACCCCGCCTTCTCAGCAGCTCTGCAACTCATTGGACAGATCTTTGGGATGGCAAGGGGCGCACACATGGTTCATCCAACCACACGTCGCCCAGCCGACGATTCCTTTCGCACTGCAAATACAACACAGAAGCCTTTAGTCAGATCATGCACGAAATGATTACGTTCACCAACTATACTTCTACAAGTGAATTTACAGCCGCCCGATCTGAAAAATAAGTTGCTGGAGAGCAATGTGGCAGGATAGATATGACTTATCTAACCCAAATCCTGGGCAGTGCTATGCCAATTTGCGCTGCCTCATGTAGGAGGTCCGGGGAAAGTCAGAGAACCCATAGTCAGGCTCAAACCACTGACTATCAAGACGTATACTGTCCTGCAATGCAGCGACTTAGTCCACTATGCCACAAGGACGCTAAACACGTTACCAAACATTGATAATTTTGGACAATTTGGCCCTCGGACAAAGGCAATAGTCACAAGATGCTATACTGTAATTCAGAGACAATAACAAGTCCTTCAACTTTGCACCGGGAGGAGGCCAACTCCTCTAAACAGATCTCAAGGCCGCGAAAGGGTCACAGGTCAAATGAAACAGGAAGCATTCTAACATGGTGAACTGGACATGAGAAAGAAATGATTGGTGAAACACAAAGAACTGTGACAGCACAGTTTGCAATGCTGAATGGTCATTTGTTTTTCTTCACCAAGACAACTAAAGACTCTTTGTTTACAGGCTCAGTGATTATTTGGCCTGCGGACGGGAGTTGACGGTGCTGAACGATGTTGGAGAGAGAGTGTCAGCCTCGAGATGATCAGGGTGTTGTGACTCCATCTCAGACACAATCTCACAGCACAACTGATCCCAGGTTTGTTTCAGTTTCTCTTGGAAATGGCCAGAAGAGTTTGAGACATCACAAAAAAGATCTGAAATTAAGCTATCGACAATTGATAGGTACTTAATATTAAAACAGCAACAGAAAATTAACAGAAGACTAGCACTGAAGTCCCCTGATCACAAGTTCTGGGTTTTAGGTTTGACCACAGGAGCAGCTGGAGGTGGGCCATACTAATGTGACTCTAATCTAGCTGCAAGAATGTTTTTTTTTCGTAACATTGTAGGGGCGTTCCCACAGCTAGTCAGCAGAAGCAAATTAGGGAAATCCACAGTGAAACCGTATGAGAAACGTTTGACGCCGGATGACTACAACACACATACACTCACCTCATGCCAAACATGCGCAGCGTAAAGTTTTTGGGGGTGTGAGGGTAGCGGGTGACCGCGGCAGCAACCGCAGCAGAGGGGAGCACCGGGCTGGAGGTAGAAGAAGAGGAAGAAACTGGCGAGGTGGAGGCATAGAGTTCGTCATCATCCAGCAGGGTGTCCTCAGGGTTGGGGGACAACCCCGCTCCTCCCTGCTCGTCCTCAGGTCGATCCATGGCCGACGTTCTCCAACCGTTGGTTCTCTCACACACTGAGCTTTGCCAGTGTGTCCACAGAGTCCACACACCCCCAGGCCAGGCAGCAAGAAGCCATAAGAACTACAAACAAGTCCTCAGAAGCAAGTAGCAAAAGATACACTCTTGCTTTTTCTTCTTCAATTTAAAAGAGAAAAAAAAAGAGTGTAAAAAATACAGGAAATTGACAATTAGTCTTACTTGTCCTTGTTTACTTTCTTAGTGTTGAAGTTTGACAATGCAGCGTGGAAGAGCGGAACCCCTACCACGACCAAACCTATATGTTCGCTTGTAGATGTGGATATTCAGCAAGTCGCTAGCCACACACAGACTCACTGTTCACCAGGAAGTGGAGCTCTGGGGAGCTTGAGCAGCATTCAAACAGAAAGATTTCTCTTATTTCCTCCCAGGCTGCTCTGGTCTCCAAACAGGTTTCCTTCCTCCGATGCCTCCCGATCTCCCCACTTGGCTGCTCTGGTTTCCTGGTAGGGCTGCTCTCACTCCCCCTGTCCTTGGTAGTACAACTTCTCCTCAGAACCCAGGTCTGGCTCGCCTTCTGTGAGTTTAAACAATCCAGGAAGTGCCAGTCCCAGATGAAGCAACAATTGGGAACAAGGAGCCGTCTGGACTTCTCTCTGCCTACCTGTGGCTTCTTGTTCACACTCTCCCACTCCTGCCTGGGTGTCAGCTCTCCTCCCCTCACTCATACACATACTTTTATCACCCACTCAACCCTCTTGCATACCATCTCTGTCCCTCCCCTGCCTGTCATGTTCACTCCCATTGGCCGAGAGCGGGATGTGAGCTCGTCGCCACCTATTGCTTGCTTATGAAAGTACAGAAGAAAAAAAAACTGAAGAAAGCTAAATGTGTCTAGATATCCTAAAAATAGCTCAGGGAAGTGGGTTAAATCCTGAAGGCATGACCAAAAATAAATAAAATTCTGACAGCACACAAGCATATCATATTAAACTGATTTACATTGCATCAGTTTAACACAGAACTATACAATTTTGCATAGTAGCAACATTAGGGTGATTTACATCCCATATCATCCCTGTACAAGAGAATTAGAGTAATGTAGCTATTTTATTGAAACACATCCATCCAGGACACTTTGGATCACATTTCTACTGCTCTACTCGACAAGCCTCTGCAACACGCTCCACTCCGGCTTCCCTCCCACATGCACTTTACATAAAGATGCGTAAAACAAACCCACACCATCCTTCATACATCTATCCAGCGCTTTTTTTCCCATGAAACACGCAAAAAACATACACAAATAAAACCAACCTCACACACAGAAACGCACACAACCAGCCTTAGACAGAAACACTAACCCCACATTTAGCAAGCAAAAGAAACAAATGTCCTGTGTAGAGTTCACCCAGCAGTATGTCCCATGCAGAGGTCTTCACCACAGGCGCGTGCCTGCCCCCTCCCCTGAGCTCCTCCACCAGCCAGAGTTCAGCTCGGTGCAGCGCTCTGAAGGATACGCCAAGTTATTTTCAACAGCCAATTAAAAAAAGAAAAAAGAACTGGGTGACTCACCGATATGGCAATCCCATGTTTCTAGCATGGGTCGACTTCCTTGTGTAACACTTATTAGGGGACCAGGGGTGGGGGCTTACGTTGAATGAATGGGTTACGATGGCCCCCTAAAAAAATTATGCAGGTGATGTGTTGCCCCAGTTCCCAGATGGGTTGCACGTTGTCATGACAGCTACAAGACTGGATGGATGCTCTAAGCAGATGTTAGTCCGGGGCAGGAGGAGGCAGTGAGTCTTAAATGATAACCTATTCACTACATAGGGCTCTGTTTAAGAGTGGTGCACTATGTAAGGAATATAGTGACATTTTGGACACATGGGTTTTACCTTAGGTAAACCCAGTAGACACTTAAAACAGAACAAATTAGGCTACGTCTGGAAATGTCATCAATGATCAAAACAGAGATAATTGTTTGTATACTGTATAAACATAGTATACTGCGTATGGTGAATTTCATACAGATGTCTACCTGAGCATCTAAATGTGAATAAAAACCACGTTCCTTGTTATGCTTTAGATTTATATTTACAGTGCATAATATATTACCAGTTAATTTAGGAAAGTGAATCTCTTTAATCAAACATATTGCAAAGCTCCCAAAAAAGGTTCCCTGAGTGTTAGTTATAAATAATAAATGTTATTTGAGACGTTGGTTTGTGTCAGGTTTTGGGGATTTCTAGGTCAGTGAGATTTGCTGTTTCACACATCATCTGGAAGCAGCACAGGACTGGACTTTTCACACTAAATGACCCTCCAGAATATACTCTACAGTCACCATAAATGTCTTCATGAAATGAGAGATTTAGAAAAGCTGATGTTATACTGATCATGGTACAAGTCATTATGTGTGTAGTTATGGTTGTTCTTGTTTCATAGAGCCATTTGATGTTTTTAAGCGATGGTCCTATCCTAGTAAATACGGAGACATGTACCAGTGTCAACATTCTTTCATACTCAAAAACACTACAGTGCTTCCTACTTCTTCCTTATGGAAGGACGCCCAGCCATGCCATATATTAGTTGTATACCAGAGCTAGCACACCTGAACCAACTTGTCTACTAATCATCAAGCCCTTACCTGCTTTAATCAGGTGTGCTAGTTTAGGGCTACAATTAAACTTGAGACAGTCGGTGGTTCCCCAGGAGAGGTTTGAGAACCACTTAATTACAGAAAACAATGACTCCTCATCAAGACTTGTGGTTTAAAAATGTTCTATGTGCTTTGACATGGCGATCTAGTACCATACATGTTTTGAACCAAAGTATTCTGAAAAGGATTATTCTGAAAAGGATTTGCTGATGATCCTATTGAAACTCTTTAAATACGGGGTCCACGTGGTAAGAATTGGACTGGCTTGGCAAAATGTGATAATTCTTTCACCATCCCACAATTGCAGAGAAATTGCCAACGAGACGAGGAATTTCACATGCCGATTGGTCTGAAACTCACCGCAGAGTTTGCAAGTCTCTGAGCTTCCTTTAGCACCACTCATCCTTCCCAGGCAGCACTGTACCAATTTGTACCACCCCTAGCAGAGCCAGAATGCTGTACCTAAGATACCAAACCCTGGTCACAGTGATGCAGTTGTGCTGTGAGGAACCAGGATATTGTTTTAGTATAAGCACCACAAGACCACATATTACAGTGTGTTATCTTGGCTGCTATCTTTCTTTAACATATATACATAAAATACCTATAAGTGTGTGGTGCATGTGTTTATTCAGTTTACTTGTAATTAGTCAATCCTAACGCCTCAAAAACATCAAATTACAACAAATGTCCTATGATGTCTTCATAAAGTTATTTTGAACAATTTGAAAGTCTACTTCAGGTAGGGCTGGGCGATATGGCTGAAAACTCTATCACGATATAAGTGTTTCATATTGGTCGATATCGATAATTATTGATCTGTTTTATGACATATTTAAAAAAGTTATTAAATATTAAATTTAAACATTTTTATTTTAAATGTAACCTTCCACTGATTATAATCCCCTCAGTTATAAAGGCAGAAATGTCAACACAACCATGGAAAACACTCAAATAATTCAAATGAAAACATAAGTCTTAAATCACAATGAACACTTAACAATTATCTGTTACACTAAGGTGCAAAATTAGAATACAGTGAACCCTC
>JACXGM010012852.1:0-10860 GCA_016801145.1 Umbra pygmaea
TTTAGTAGTGTCTTTCTGTGTGTTGTGATATTTTAGTAGTGTCTTTTTGTGCTTTGTGATATTTTAGCTGTATCTTTCTCTTCTGAGTGTCAATATGTGTGAAGCAATTCTTGTGTGCATGCATCTGTCTCTGTGTTTGTCTGTATCTGTCTGTGTCTGTGTACCTGCACGTCCATGTTTATAGCAGCAGAAAGAACAGGCTAACAGGCCGACGCATAAGTCCATTGTAAGCTGTGGCCCAGAACAATGGAAAGAGCCTACTGTACGAGTGTTTGACATGCTCCAGCTCAGATTACCCAGGAAATATAGGTTATCCCTGATTTAGGTGGCAAATGTGCAGGCTAGAGTGATGATTGCATGGTGATTTAGCTAAATACCATTGTTTTAGCACAGTTCCCATACTTATATCATGAATCGACTCTGGATTAATCTGTTTGTTTGTTTGCTTGATGGGGAGAATATGCAAATGACTGTGTTTGTGTGTGTGCATCTGTATATGTGTGTGTGTGTGTGTGTGAATGATTGTGCGCTTGTTAAATGGGTTGTGTTTGATTTGAACACCTGGTAAGGGCGGAGTTATAGATGATGGATAACTGGTATTAACCAGAACAATATTTCATCAAGCCATAAAAGTTTTGTGTGAATTGACTTTTCATTAAACAATCAAACTATCCGACATTGACAGGTTTTTGATTTAACATCTATTCCAACGGACAAGTGCTAGTGTTGCAATCTGTACAAATTTTTTAAAAAGAAGAGGAATGCCAGCTCCTACTTAAAGCAGGCCCAGCCTGGTATGTGGTAACACACACCCCTATTAGAGCATCATTTTTTATTCCCCAACGCTCTTAAATTCACAAATTTGCATTTGTGATGGGTGTAATTAAGATATATTTATATTTCACACAATCCCTCATAAAAAGCTAATGAGCGTTTGTTTTGATGACAGTTAAAATGCAAGAGAAAGCCATTTATATTTGTTAGCTCTCACGGGTCATTATGTTTCTACCGTTTTGTCTCCCTCTCTTTCTGGGGAGCTTAAATCAGATTCCCTCCACCCCCCCCCATTCTCTCTCTTTCTCACCCCTTGACACATTTGTCTCTCTTAATCCCTCCCACCTTTTCTTCCTCTATTCTACCCTCCCCCTCCTCAACTACTTCCCCCTTACTTCTTGTCCACCCCGCCCCCTCACAAAACTGCCAGTCAGTAGATTGATCTTTGCCAAAGTGTCATCACTCCAAAAGTCCATCCATAATACTTATTGCTTGCTTTTTAATAGCACAGAAGGCTTTTTTATTTTTCCCAATACTTAACCAGCAGGTGATTAAAAAACAATGCTTATTTGCAGGTTAAGATTTGCAAACCTGGGAGCAACTAGATTTAACTGTTTTGGTCAGAGACAGAACGGGATTTGAACCAGGGTCCTTACAGACACCAGTCAGATGCCCTAGCTGCTAGTCCACCTGCCACACAAGGAACCAGGCTGAGCTGCAGCAGTTAATCTAGATTGGATCTCTTATGTGAAACCATGACGTGCAAGCCGACACAAATGCGTGCGCAGCCCTAGTTCACACCATTGCCTTGGAAGTACTGTAAACGCACAGGTAGGTGGCAGTATATGCATCTCCCAGATGGTTGCGATCATAGATCGTAGTTAGCTAGCTAGATTACTCCTCCCTCTCGTCTAAAATCGTCACATCCGCAACCAAGATGTCTGCGCCTGTAACGGCAAATTCAATGACTCAAATCAGATCTCCACAAACCAATGGGTGACGTCACACATGCTACGTCCAGTAATATATACGGTCTATGGTTGCGATCTGCCATTAATCTATAGAAGAAGTGTAAACGCAGTACATTTTTTAATAGGAAGCAAACAGGGCCTTTTATAGACAACCACTGCTGTTGTCTATGAAATAATTTTTGATCTGCCAGAAAAATATAAATATTTTTTTATTCCAGGTTCACAGACATCAACGTGCACGATGCCAGTGTTCTAACGAATCTAAGCATTTTCTTGGTGTTGAAAGTGGGGCTCTCCTGCCAGAGGTAGGCTTCTTTAGTTATTCTTCATGAACAAAATCATGTAATTAGGATGTACAGTACCACTCAAACCACTGCATGTTATCACAATATGATATTCGGTTTTACACAACATGACTGAGGTAAAATGGTTTTTGAGTCCCGTTGGCTATTCCGATTGATCTAGCCTACCCACTGCTTCCATGGTTGATGAAGACCTATACAGACAACAGGCACCTGACACCTGAAGAAAAATGCTTGAACTAGAGTAGTACCAGGATGAAGGTTCAAGGTGCCTTTGGTATGCTGAAAGGAAGGTGGCGGCGCTTCCTGGGTGAAGAAGACATACTGTAATGGAGCAGCAGTGATGTGTGTTCTGTTAAACAGCATATCAACAGCTGTTCTCACGTGTACAGTCGTGCTCTACCTTAGTGTAAGGCCTATGTCTAAATGTCTATAACACTTGTGAATATGTACACATGTAAATCATTGCAGTTTAAATCAAACAGCATATCAACAGCTGTTCTCACGTGTACAGTCGTGCTCTACCTTAGTGTAAGGACTATGTTTAAATGTCTATAACACTTGTGAATATGTACACATGTAAATCATTGCAGTTTAAATCAAACAGCATATCAACAGCTGTTCTCACGTGTACAGTCGTGCTCTACCTTAGTGTAAGGCCTATGTCTAAATGTCTATAACACTTGTGAATATGTACACATGTAAATCATTGCAGTTTGCCTGAGAGGCCAAAACACACCCTGCATAATATTGGCCAGGTAGGGGGCTTTCAGACAGACATTCTCGCTTGGTGGACATTGCTGGTGCAATCATAGACAGTCAAAACTCTAATACAGTTATTTTCCTAAAAATAAGGAAAGTGTGAGTCTAGATTCAAATAGTAAACTTTATACATGGTTCTTATTTCCCTTCTTCAAATGATCATAGCAATATCGTTAGATGTGTCAAATAATTGTGAAAATTTTATTTCTTCCATATTGTACATTCCTAAGAATCCATGTTCCTAACTTGTGAACTCAGCGGCAAATAGTTGGGAAAGCACAACATTTAACTGCAGTACATGTCATAGGGCTGAGCAATATAAAAGAAATATACTTTAAAATAGTCTGATTGGGACCCCCTACCATGTTTTGAAGGTTTAGAAATCCATTAACGGATTATATTTTTTGGATACACACACAATACGGTTTTCAAAAAGCCAGTTCAGCATTACTCTGAGTCAGTTACCACAGCAACACATTCTGTGAACAGCTCGCTAGCATGTTTTATAAAACAAACCCTGAGGAGTGTCCTACTCATAGAAATAGAATGGATAGAAAGGCCACTGAGCTGCTTGGCGTGGTCGTTCGATTAGAACACAACAAAATGGCGATTGTTGTTAGTTGTCACGGTGACAACACGCAAATCGATTTAATGGGGAAGTAGGCCGCTAGTTCTTTGCAATGGAATGGTACACATAAAAATGGCTGCTGCTCTGATCATTCTGCTACATTGATTTGAATTGGAATGGCCTTTCTATCCATTCAATTTCTATGCTTGCATCTGAATCTGAATGTGTCAGGCAGGGTGAGCCCTGTTCTCAAGGGCCAGCTGATTTTGAAGCAAAATACATTGGTGAATTAAATCACATTTTTGCATACAGGCTTTTCATGTCCTCATGTGGGAGCTTAACTTAGGGTTGCTTCGACTCAGAGTTGAATTAACTAATTTTTACCAACTGTTCTGAAACCACCAAATCTGAGTTTGACAGCTTAGAGTCAGTCAACCCAGAGTCATGGTTTCAACTCAGAGTATGTTAACACTGCTTTCTGAAATACCCCCGCTATCTGCGTGTTGTTGAGTGCTATGTCTCGTAGTTCCCCTGTTATCATTCATGCTGCTTCCAGATCCAGTCAGCGACACTTATTGTCACACTCTCTATCCAGCTGATGGAGCTCCATGTCTCTGTTTCCTTTTCTTTCTCAGCTTGTACTGTCCAAAGGGTCAGTGTCAGGACTGGTCCCAGGCTTTGGGCTGCTGATAGATGGGCTAGGGTCACTGGTGGACTGGATGAGGTCTTGGCCAGAGTCTGAGGGAGAGATTGTAGTTTAACAAAGTTATCAAAGTGAGTTACTTTGTTAGAATAGACCATATTGTGCTGATGGTGTAGCTGCATGCCTCCTGGCCAGATTCTGGGGGAGAGTTTGTAGATGATCAAAGTTACAATATAGATCAATAGTGCCTGGTTATCACGAGCAAAAGGTGGGTAGAGGTATTAGGACCTTTGCCAGTATAATTCAAAGACAGCACAAACATAATGAATAACACAGCCAGGAAAACATTTCATCTTGTATCTTATGTCGTTACATATCTATAGACCAACACCCTGGTTACCAAAGATATACTGTATGCTATTTTCAAGATTGCAGAACCCATTTCTGGAAGACCCCAAAAATACTACCCTAAATGTTTTCTTTCATTAAAAAGAATGTCTGTCTCATCAGCATAGAAAGACAATGCAAGCAACATACAGCTGTAGAAGAGACATGGATGTCAGTTGATTTTCGCTATAAAAACGAAATTCATCTCACTGATTACCACAAAAGATAAAAATATTTAGTTGGTAAAGTAAACAGGTTTTACATAATCACTAGTCTGACTAAAGATTGGGTTGTCAGTTAAGACATTGTTTTGTTCTGTTGCACTTCTAACACATAGCTAACTATATAGCTAAAACAAGCGAACAATGACTGGCTAGCTAGCCACTGTAGTTCATTTTGGACCATTCATTTTACACAACAACCAATGAAATCCTGAACAATACTTGTTTTTGACAGCTTTTTAACTAAGTATAACACAAAACAGATTATAAGCACTTACCATGTAGTTGAATTCTGTCAACAGTGTTTCCTCTCGCTCATGGTAGAACAGGCAGGTAACTACACAAACACTCAGTCCATTTCTTGGACTAATAAATACTGTACTTTCAATCAAAATGTTCTCAGGAAGATGCAGACTGTTCTCATGGCGATATGTAAAAAATCATACCAAACAAGAAATTCGTAAACATGTACATTTCCGAAGTCATGGAAAAGTAAAGATTTACGAAATGTAAAAAAGCCAGTTTACCTTAATATAACCCTAAGCTTAACCTCAATAACCCTGCATGTTATGCCTGAACTAAACGTTCCCCAAGTGTTTAAATTGTAACCAATTGGTCTATTCTTGGAAATAATCCAGTAGAAAGGCCATTCAATATGTACAAAACTTCACATTTGAATGGCCATATCCGTAAGTCTGTATACGTATTGCGGCAAAATTTGCATTACATACAGTTACACACGTTTTGCCATGAGAACAGGTAGGATGATTCATTGTACTACATTGAGGGTTTACTGACTGGCTTGTTCATCTTCAGCATTCAATTCATTTGTCTAGTAGCATTAGACGAAATGACGAGCACTTGATATACCAATAACCCAACACACACTAAAACTGCTCTGAACAATCCTGTCTTTCTCTCACGCTCTCTCACTATCTGTCTGTCTCTCTCACTCTCGTTGAGGTTAGCAGGTTATTGAGCTAGCATGTGGGCCCTCTCCCTTGTGCTTTGTTGGGGCCATCACCTGTTTCCGTCCCTCCTCCACCTGTACTGCCTACAAGGCAGTTCCCCTGACGTCCACCAATGTCCGCTCCTCTCAGCACGCCTTGGAAACAGACGTCTTATCAGACGTGACTGATTGGTGTGATCTGGGCTCTGGGCAGCCATTAAGCAAATTACCTGAATCATTGCGGGGATTAGTCCCATTAACACATGATTAGCATCAAATTAAAATAATGAGTGTTTAACTTGTGATGTCTTCCAGTTGTTGGAACAGCTTGATCAGATGTACCGGGCTGCTGATGCAGAGAAAGAGGGGAACACCAAGAGCAGGCCGCCCCGTGTCACCGTGTCACTGTGTCTCTGGCCCTGTTTAAACAGGCAGCCACATTCAGATTGCTTTCACAATCTAAGTGATCTTCTGAAAAATCACTTCAGAACATTGCATATCTGACCTTATTTCTGAGCTGATCTGACTGGTTAAAATACCAATTATTTGAATGACATGAGCACATGTGGGCTGCCTGTGTAAATATGGCCATCCTGGATAAGAGCGTCTGCAAAATTACTAAAACGATAAGGTCAGAGGAACAAGGGGTCAGATGTTAGATGAGAAGAAGTCGGAGGAGAGCTGGAAACGAAAGAGAGGTCAGGCGGATGGACGACACTTTTTACCCTGCGCTGGTTTTACATCTCATGTCTGCACCCTCTCTTGTTCAGCCATAAATCACATTAAATACGTTCTGAGGGAACTATTTAGTAAAACCGAAATATGTCAAATATGAACGTATGAGAGGGTCAATTACGTTTCTAGGGAACTAAATTGAACACTCGAATAACGTTCAATATGAACATATGAAGATCATGACGTAGCATGTAAATAGCATAGTTTTTGCTAGGGCGGAGGTCGGGGATGGTGGATGGACGTATAAATCCCCGACTTGCATGCCAGTGTTCGCGAGTTCAAATCCAGACCGGCACTTTGTGTGTGTTTTGTTCTACATTGCTTGCATCATGCAGACAGGCGATTGTCGGTTTTTGTAATGTTAACCCTAACCTTAATTCTAACCTTAACCTCAGTAACGTCATATCTAACCTTAACCATTAGTAACCTCATGCTTAACCTTAACCGTTAGTATCCTCCTACCTAACCTTAACTGTTGAAATATAATTTTGAACACTATGGAATGTATGGAATGTTCTCACATAAATCCGCTAAACGAAATGAACCGGAGCAACATAATTGAAGTAAAAATATAGCCTAATAACAAAATGTGCAGTTCAAACGTAAAAACACCCTAATAATGTTGGCATATAACGTAAGTTAGGTTTACAAAATAGTTTCCTGAGAACGTAATTTAGGAGAAATTCTGAGATTTACGATTGGTCTTGTTATGGCCTCGGTAAGAGAATTCACAAACGTAATTCAATAAACGTTTTGAAGTAAAATTCATTGGTTGATAACTTGGTTGTGATCACAACTCCAACCACGCGTTAGAAAGGATCAGCCTTTGATGTCCAGAGTACCTCCCATGAGACTATTTTATTAAAATCCTTTAATGCTGCTTTCTCTGCTGACTCTGTGATTATTTCAGTATTTCACCATGTGTCTTCCATCTCAACTGGTCTGGTCCAATTCCACCGATCCTGCCTTGTTGGCAGCTCCGCAGCTACTTGGACAAGTGTGGGATGTTGAAGTCCGCTCACATGTTTCCTCCAACCACATGTCGCCCTGCTGTCCGATTCTTATCCCACTGCTGGTCAAACACAAAGCCTTTAGTCAGCTCATGCGTGGGAGGATCACCATCACCAGGTATACATACTGTGACTCAGAAAAAGGGGATTTTGACACTATTGCAAACATAACACAACAGTTTAAAGGTTGTTGGACTACACACACATGAGGTTTTGAACCCAGCCTGTCATAATGCTCATAGATCATGCAATGTATGTTGTGAAACACAGCATGAAATGTATATGGGTCATTCTGTAAAGCCTAAGTAGAATATTGAATGTGCACAGTTGTAAAAGGTTTTATATAATAATATAAAATATAATATAAGAAAATATAAGAAAGTATCATTGCGTTTATTTTACATCTCAAACATCTGTCAGTTTGTAATTAATCAGCTACGTTTGCGGACGTACTTTAAGCAACCTGTTGAATGCACTTACATTATACCAAAGAAGATAGTGGTTAAAATGAAATAAATAATGATACACTATTATGGTCATTCTGTAATTTAATTTCACTGTCTGTCAGGGCTGGTAAATGACTAGAATGTAATGCACCTTCTGCTTTGAACTTAATAGAAGATTTATTTATTTTAATACTGCAAATGCATTTTGCCGCAGTTAAGTGTAGTTAAAAACTATAATACTAACCTGCTGCTGGCTGGGGATTAGTGTACACTCCCACAATGAAATTATGTTGCACGGAGAAGCCACTATAGATGACCACCCCTATTTCCTAAATGGCACCCTTTTCCCAATATAGTGCACTATATTTAAACTGACACACTTAAAAGTTGTGCACTATTTAGGGAATAGGGTCCCATTTGAGATGCCTACATCAGCTCAATTTAATATCCTGTGCTGTAAGTACAAGTCCTTTTACACCAATGAAACAATAGCTAGAGGTAAATACCCCCAGCCTACATTTAATTTAATCTTCAAGGGATTATCTTTCTCAGCTAATGACAGAGTAGAAGATGCACACTGGATATTAAACACATTTCTGCTGCAGATGCTACAACATCAGCAGGGATAATGTCAACAGATTTTTTGGTGAGTTTCTTCATATGGGTAGAATTACTTTATGCAACATTTAACAGAGGTCTGCTTAGGTTTCCCCCATTAAGCCAAATGTCACGACAACACAAAGGATTGGGGTGCTGTCGAAAGGATGAACGTGTTAATGTCCATGTGTTTCATTTGTCCTTTGAGATGTTAAAGGATTATCGAATCAATCTTCAGAATGACTGTATTCTGGGCAAAAGATGTTATGAATATAGGAACATATTACTTTTCTATGTTTTAAGATAAATACTGTAAATTGGGTACAATTTACCTAATGCAGAGTTAATTGAACACTTTTAATTGTGTGTGTGTGTTTGTTTTAGTGACTTGTCTAGTAGTATGTGTTTTGGTATATTATAAAATGTGTTTCAGGGATATCTAAAATGGGGGTCAGAAGTAATAATTACTCAGTGCAGTAGTATGTAACATACAACTATCAATACACTAAGGAGCTGCACAAAAAAACATGGCAGAAAATTCCTCTTGCTTCAAGTCTCAACAACAATTTCCAAATAAGACTATCTACAAATTAAAACGATTTTAACATTCACTCCCCACAATAATATTGTTGCCAATGTAGACATACATACTAGCCAGCCTCAGGTATTAAGTAATCCCATCCATTTTGTAATGGAGTCTTCTTTTCGTGACGAAGCTATAGCTAGCTATTAAGCAGTGGCTTCCTGTAATATGTCAAAATACTGGTAGCTGGCTCGTTAGCCTGGCTTGTCTTAGCTTTATAACCGTAGCAACATCAAGTTGTGACTAGTAAGTCATGCGTCATGTCTAGCAACATTAACGCCTGGGCACATATTTTAGAAAGATATCAAATGTAGCTAAAACCTGGAGACATTTGGATCTGCTTGATTCGTGTCGGCAGCAGAGAGATCCTTTTTCTTTCCATATTGCTTGAAACCTTTGGCCTCTTAATAATGTGGAACATACATTTGACGTCACTGGAAGCTACTCATGGCCAGAGGGGATTCTACGATTTGTCACTTGGGGGGGCTCAGCCCCAATGAGAATAAATTAATTATTTGCTTTTAAATTCAACAAAACCACAAGTGTTGCTGCTTCTTAAAATTGTGTTCCTAAGTTACTGACTCTCTGTATGCCATAAAATATGGGTCTAAATGGGTTTTAAACCCAACAGCGAGCTATGCTTTTCATAAAAGGCACATAATCACCATGGACAAATTAAACTGAAACATACAATGAAAAGCTGGCAGGAAAGAAGGTTATATATACAGTGGGGAGAACAAGTATTTGATACACTGCAGATATTGCAGGTTTTTCTACTTACAAAGCATGTAGAGGTCTGTACATTTCATCATAGGTACACAAAAATCCAGAATATCACATTGTATGATTTTTTAATAATGAATTTACATTTTATTGCATGACATAAGTATTTGATCACCTACCAACTAGTTAGAATTCCAGCTCTCACTGACCTGTTAGTTTTTCTTTAAGAAGCCCTCCTGTTCTCCACTCATTACCTGTATTAACTGCACCTGTTTGAACTCGTTACCTGTATAAAAGACACCTGTCCACACACTCAATCAAACAGACTCCAACCTCTCCACAATGGCCAAGACCAGAGAGCTGTGTAAGGACATCAGGGATAAAATTGTAGACCTGAACAAGGCTGGGATGGGCTACAGGAAAATAGGCAAGCAGCATGGTGAGAAGGCAACAACTGTTGGTGCAATTATTAGAAAATGGATGAAGATGACGGTCAATCTCCCTCGGTCTGGGGCCCCATGCAAGATCTCACCTCGTGGGGCATCAATGATCATGAGGAAGGTGAGGGATCAGCCTAGAACTACACAGCAGGACCTGGTGAATGACCTGAAGAGAGCTGGGACCATAGACTCAATGAAAACCATTAGTAACACATTATGCTGTCATGGAATTAAATTCTGCAGCAAATGCAATGTCCCTCTGCTCAAGCCAGCACATGTCCAGGCCCATCTGAAGTTTGCTAATGACCATCTGGATGATCCAGAGGAGGAATGGGAGAAGGTCATGTGGTCTGATGAGACAAAAGAAGAGCTTTTTGGTCTAAACTTCACTTGCGGTGTTTGGAGGAAGAAGAAGGATGAGTACAACCCCAAGAACACCATCACAACCGTGAAGCATGGAGGTGGAAACATCATTCTTTGGGGATGCTTATCTGCAAAGGGGACAGGACAACTGCATCGTATTGAGGGGAGAATGGTAATGAAGTGGCAGATAGGTCAGCTAAGAATGCATGTTGGAAAGAGAGGGTGGGTGTGGAGGTATCGTTGAGCCAGGAGGAAGTTAAATCTTTGATACGGGGGAGGGGTATGGACTGTTAGCAGAGGAAGTGGGATGATAGCAGGAAGGGTAGAGGGTATTATGAGGTGCAGCGGACAGTACGGGTAGAGACAGGGACTATGGGGTGTAGGAG